>RJWM01046624.1:0-12251 GCA_004363535.1 Dasyprocta punctata
CTCCGCCTACCTCAGCCTCCCGAGTGCTGGGATTAAAGGCGTGCGCCACCACGCCCGGCTAAACGAGGCTTTTATAGGTAAATGGAAGCAACTTGATACCAAATAAATCAAACTCACATTTGTAAATATTTTGTATTGTCTTCCTAGTGTAAAAAAAAAAAAACTGAAAGAGTAATAAGATCCAAAATGTACATTAGATTTTTTTTTCCAAATCCATTTTATTTCAAGGATAAAAAGAAAAAAAAGAAAGAAAATAAAAACCACAACAAAATGTCAAAATAGAACAACCAGAGGCCAACAATGGTACATACATTGTGCATTGTCATTCCTGAATCATTCACCCAGAGCACAAGACATCTACATTCAATTGTCTGAGCAATACCAGCACAAATATTTCTCTTCAGTGAACTCAGAAAAATCAATAATGTAACTGTCTTAACTTACAATAGATATTGCACTAATGAAAGGAAAAGAGAATGCTCAAAAGGAAAGAGCTAGGCAAAACAGGCAGCAACTTCTCATTCCTAATAAATTGTAGAGGCAGAATCTTCCTAACAAATTGTAGAGGTGGGGACAGACTCAAAAAGCAAAAGACAGCTATGTCTAGAAGACATCTCTGAAAAGTAGTTGCTTCCTAAAGGGAACTGAATACTAGTAATAGAGCTATAGATCAAAAGCAATTTACAAGGATCAATGCAGAAAAAATTTAAAAAAAGAAAATGAGAAAACATGCAGTAAGTTGTAATCCCAGACTTCTAACTTGACCAAGGCAAATCCAGGAGGAATTGAGATGGAAGAAATAAAAAACCAACTAGTTAAACTTTCTGAAATGGTATCAGCAGAAGCAGATGAATAAATCTATAGAAAAAAGTCCCTCAAATCAAAAGTAATTACACAGGTAAGTAAAGACATGATGACCATAACAAAAGACATGGTTAATGACTCTAGAGCAGATACAGATAAAAAATATAGGCGCTCAGGAAAGTGGTAGGAACCATGAATGCCCACCATAGCAAAGGACTGGATTCCATAAAACAGATTCAAACAGATATACAGGAGATGGAAAATTCTATTGAAACTATACACAGCAAAAGCAATCAGTGTGAAGATAGAATATCAGGTCCAGGAGACAGGTTTGTGGTTAGCACTTATCAAGTGGAAGACTTCCTAAAAATGCCAAAAGACCATGAAAAATCAATCCAACAGCAGCTAGATGACACAAAGAAGAATAAGATAAGATTAATCAGAATCCATAAAAAAATCAGGAGATAGGACATTAAAAACTTGCTCACAGAAGTACTGAAAGAAAACATTCAAGGCATGGAGAAGGATTTTTTTTAATTGGGACATTTTAGATATACGTATTGATAACATTCATTATAGGGAGTTTGTACCTGTATGTAATATATCTTACTTCTTTTTTCCTATTCTCCTCCTCTCTCTTCAATATCCCTTTCCCTCTTTGTTTACAAAATCTTTGTTTCCATTTTCCCTTTCTGTTCTATTTTTTCTTGTCCCTTCTTTTCTTTTCCCCTCACCCTCCCTTTTTCCCCTTCTGATTTGTGCATTTTCCTCTCATTTCTCAATATCTATTATGCACTTTGGTCCTTATTTACACTACTGGTTTCTTACATCAGAGAAGCTATTTGATATTTGAACATGTGTGTCTATTTCACTTAAGAATATGGTCTCAAGGTGTGTCCATTTATCTAGGAATGTCTCTAGCTTATTTTCTTTATGGTATAGAAGTACTCCTTTGTATAAAAAAACTCAATATCTTCTTTATCCATTTATCGGTTAATGGGCATTTGGGAGTGTTTCCAATATTTGGCTATTACAAGGTATGCTGCTATAAACATGGGTATGCACATATTGGTGTTATATGATTCTTTTAATTTTCTCAAGGAGACACCAAAAAGTGAAATAGCTGAATCAAATGCAATCTAGCACTGGTTTTCTGAGGAATCTCCACACTGATTACCACAGTGGTTGCACCAGTCTACACTCCCACAAACTGTGGCGAATTGTTCCTTTTTTCCCCACAATCCCACCAGCATTCATTTTTGGTCTATTTTTATAACAGTCATTCTTTCTGGAGTGACATGGAATCTCAGTGTTGTAACTTGCATCTCTCTAATAACCAGTGATATTGCATGATTTTTCATATATTAACTTGCCATTTCTAATTCTTCATCTGAGAAGAATTTATTCATTTCAGATGCCCTTTTTTTGATGGGGTTTTTAAATTTGGGGAGGGTCTGTTTTTTTGAATTCTTTGTATATTCTAGACGTAAGTCCTTTTTCTGAGGTACGGGTGTCAAACTTTTTGCTCACACTGAGGTTTGTCTCTTTATTCGATTGGTGGCTCTATTACTGGGAAAAAGCTTTTTAATCAGATGAGATCCCAGTTGTTGATTATTTGTGATAGTTCCTGTGTGATTATAGTTTTGTTCATAAAGTCTTTGCCTAAAGTGATGTCTTCAAGAGTTCTACCTGTTCTCCCTTCCAGCAGATTTAGTGTTTCTGTTTTAATATTTAGATTTTTGATCCATTTTGATTTTAGTTTTATTCATGGTGAAATATATATGTTTAATTTTAATCTTTGTCATGTGAAAAGCCAGTTTTTCCAGCATCATTTATTAAAGAGGCTATCTTTCTTTCAGTGAAGGCAGTTGGCACCTTTGTGAAAGATAAAGTGGCTGAGTATGTTTGGAGTTGTTTCTGCATCTTCTAATCTGTTCATTGATACTCAAGCCTTTTTTTTTTGCCAGTTGTATGCTATTCTTATCACAGTAGCTTTGTAGTATAATTTCAACTCAGGGGTTGTGATGTCCCCAGCCTTGCATTTGCTGCTTAAAATTGCTTTTGCTATTTAGGTCCCTTCTGGTTCCAAATGAATTTCAGCAATGTTTTTTCTAACTCTATGAGATATGCTACTGGAGTCATCTGGGAACCCTTGCTGAGGTGTGTGGGGTTTGGGAGACTGTGCCCAGCAACCTGCCCACACCTGGGATCTATCTCTGAGGCCCACAGGGACTGGGAGTCCTCACCCAGAGACCCATAGTTATCTGGGAACACTCAGTTGGACCTGTGGGGATTGGGAGACCGCACCCAGTGACCTACAGTTATCCGGGAACCCTCAGTGAGGCCCATGGGAACTGGAGTTCACCCTCAATGACCTGACCACACCTGGGAACCACTTCTGAAGCTCATAGGGACCAGGAATATGGGCCCAGAGACCTGCAACCATGGGCTCTCAATGAGGCCCACTGCTGGATGGGCTGCCAGTGCAGAAGCAACTAGGATTTCACATACAGCCAATTCAGAGGAACACAGGAAAATACCAAAATGAAAGAGCAAAATACAGTCTCAGTCTTCTATCCCATCCAACTCAAGTACAGGAGACAGAGACGTGAATGAATTTGAGAACCACACACCTGAAATTTCTGAAATAATACCAATAGAAGTTAAGAAACAACTTCAGGAAGCTGTAAAGGACATTGGGTCAGAAATAATCTCTCAAGTAAAGACAGAAATGATAAACATAATGAAAGAATTGGTGAGTATATCCAAAGAAGACATAGATAAAAAATATAGAAGCATAAGAAAATGATGGAAACCTTGAATGAACAATACAGGAAACAATTACAATGCATAAAAAAGATTCAAGGAGTTATCCAGGAAATAAAAAATCCCATTGAAAGTTGGCAAAACTGCATAAATGAAGTTGAAGACTGACTTTCAGACTTGAAGACAAGATTGGGGCTAGAGATCATGAAAGGAAAGAGCTCTTCAAATTAACAAGGAATCAAGAAATAACAATTCAACAGCTGCAAGATGATGCAAAGAGAAAAATATAAGTCTGATAGGTGTCAACAAAAAAGGAAGCAACACAAATGACATAAAAAGACTGTTGCAGAAGTAATAGTAGAAAATTTCCCAAACATGGGAAAAGAACCTGACATACAGATAAGTGAGGTATACAGAACTGCACGTAGCCAAAACCAAAATAAATCTACACCTCAATATATAATAACGAAGATTCCAAAAATTCAGCATAAAAACAGAATATTTAAAGCTTCTAGAGAAAAGAAACAGATAACCTATAAAGGAAAACTGATCAGAATCATGGCAGACTTCACAACAAATACCAACAAATCAAGAAAAGCATGGAGCGAAGTATTTTTTTCCAGTTGTGTTTTTTCCTCCAAATCCATTTTATTTCAAGTAGAAAAAGAAAAAGAGGATCAGGGATTTAGCTTAGCAGCCTAAGCACCTGCCTGGCAAACATGAGGTTGTGAGTTTGATCCCCAGTACCAAAAAAACTAAAAAGAAAAAGGAAGAAGAAGAAAAAAAAAACTAAAAAAATTTCAAAACACATCAATCTGGGGACAACAATAGTACATACATTGTGTGTTATCATCCCCAAATCACTCACCGAGAGCCAAGACATCTACATTCAATTGTCCAAACAATACCGACACAAAACTTTCTCTTCAGTAAGCTCAGAGAAATCACTAGTATAACTATCTTAACTATTTTATATACATATACATATACATATACATATACATATACATATACATATGAAGTCTCTTTCAGCTTCTTGCACTAATGAGACAATCCAATGTTTACACATGTGTGTCTCATTCTTTTCCACTAATAAATATGGTCTCAAATTGCATCCACTTACCTATAAAAGTCTCCAGTTTATCCTTGTTGGTTGAGTAGCACTCCATTGTTTAAAAATACCACATCTTTTTTATCCATTCCTCAGTCAATGGGCATTTAGATTGTTTCCAAGATCTGGCTATTACAAATTGTGCTGCTATAAACATGGGTGCACATATATCAATGCAGTATGATTGCACATATATCAATGCAGATACTCAGAAGCAGAATAGCTGAATCCAATGGGACCTCTAGTCCTAGTTTTTTGAGGAGTCTCCACACTGATTTCCACAGTGGATGCACCAATCTGCATTACCACCAAGAGTACAGAAGGGTTCCTTTTTTGTCACAGACCCTCTAGCATTTGTTATTGCTTGATTTCTTGATACTAGCCATTTTTTGGGGAGTGAGGTAGAATCTCAGCGTTGTTTTAATTTGCATCTCTTGAATGACCAGTGATTCCTAGGTATTATTTTGCACATTTATTTGTTGTTCATATTTCTTCATTTGAGAAGAGTGCATTCATCTCGGATGCCCATTTTTGGATTGGGTCTTTAAATCTAAGAGAATTGATTTTTTTGAGTTCTTTATGTGTTCTCGATAGTAATCCTTTGTCTCAGGAGCAGCTGGCAACCACTTTCTTCCACATTGTGGGTTGTCTTTCCACTCTGTTAGTGGTTCTTTTGCTGTGCAAAAGCTTTTCAGTAGGGTGAGATCCTAGTTGTTGATTCTTTGTGATAGGTCTTGTGCAGTCAGGGTTTTGTTTATAAAGTCTTTGCCTACTCCA
The DNA here is from genome assembly GCA_004363535.1 of Dasyprocta punctata. Taxonomy (NCBI): domain Eukaryota; kingdom Metazoa; phylum Chordata; class Mammalia; order Rodentia; family Dasyproctidae; genus Dasyprocta; species Dasyprocta punctata. Next base: position 5,459 of record RJWM01046624.1, read on the forward strand.
GTGACTTCAAGAGTTTGACCTACTCTATCTTCCAGCAGTTTTAATATTAAGATCTTTGATCCATTCTGATTTTACCTTAGTACATGGTGAAAGATATGGGTCCAGTTTTAATCTTCAGCATGTGTAGAGCCAGTTTTTCCATCACCATTTATTAAAGAGAATAACTTTCTTCCAGCAAATGTGTTTGGCACATTTGTCAGATATAAGGTGGCTTAGTGTGTCTGAAGTTGTTTCTGCATCTTCTAATCTGTTCTATTCATCTTCAAGTCTAGTTTTTGCCAGTACTACACTGTTTTTATTACAGTAGTTTTATAGTATAATTTCAAGATAGGGATTGTGATGCCCCCTGTCTTGTCTTTTTTTTTTTTTTTTTTGCCCAGGATTGCCCATGCTGCTCTATGTCTCTTCTATTTCCACGTGAATTTTAGGATTTTTCTCTAATTTTGTGAGATATGCTATTGGAATTTTGATTTAGATTGCATTGAATCTGTACAACAGTTTTGGGAGCATGACTGTTTTCACTATTTTGGTTCTTCCTATCCAAGAGCATGGGATATCTCTCCATTGTCTAATATTCCCTTCAACATCCTTTTTCAGAGTACTGTAGTTTTCAATGTAGAGGTCTTTTGCCTCTTTTGTTAGATTGATTCCTAGGTATTTCATCTTTTGAGTGTTATTGTAAAATGTATTGTTTCCCTGATTTCTCTCTCAGCAAGTTTGTTATTCATGTATAGGAAGGTTATTGATTTTTGAGTGCTGACTTTGTAACCAGCTAAGTTAGTGAACTTACTTATTAAATCTAGTAGTCTTTTGGTGGAGTTTTTGGAGTCTTCTAAGTAGTTATCATGTCATCTGCAAATAATGGTAGTTTAACTTCTTCCTTTTTTATCTTTAGTCCTTTTATTTCTTCTTTTGTCTAATTGCTCCAGCTAAAGTTTTCAGGGCTATGTTGAGTAAGAGTGGAGACAGTGGACAACCTTGTCTTGTTCCTGATTTTAGAGTGAAAGCTTTCAGTTTTTGTTCATTTAGTATGGTGTTGGCTTTTGGTTTGTCATAGATGGCTTTTATCAGATTGAGATAAAGACCATCTATTCTGATGTTTTGTAGGGTTTTTTATTTATCATGAATAGGTGCTGGACTTTGTCAAAAGCTTTTTTTTGCATCTATTGAGATAACCATATGATTTTTGTCTTTGGCTGTGTTAATATGGTGTATCACATTGATGGATTTACATATGTTGAACCACCTCTGTATCCCTGGGATGAAACCCACTTGATCTTAGTGTACAATCTTCTTGACAATATGCTGCAGTCTGTGTGCCAGTATCTTTTTTTTTTTTTTTTGCAGCACCAGGGATTGAACTCACAACCAGACAGGCACTTAGGCCACTGAGCCAAGCTCCTGGCCTGATTTTTTGAGTCAGTGTTGCACTATGTAGCTCAGGCCGGCCTTGCACTCATGTTGCAGCCAAGCCTCGAACTCACAATGCTCCACCTACCTCAGCCTCTCAAGTCCTGGGATTAAAGGCGTGTGACACCATGCCCGGCTATGTGCCAGTATCTTATTGAGGATTTTTGTATCATTTTTCTTTAGGGAAATTGGCATGTAATTTTCTTTCTTACTGGGGTCCTTCTCTGGTTTTGGTATCAGCGTAATATTTCCAGGAATGAATTCTGAAGTATTTGTTCCCTTTCAATTTCTTTAAAGAGTTTGAGAAATAGTGGTGTTAGGTCTTCACTAAATTCCTTGTAGAATTTAGCAGTGAATCTGTCAGGGTCTGGGCTTTTCTTTGTTGATGGACTTTTATTTATATCTTCAATTTCATTTATTGATATTGGGTTATTTAGGATTTTATATCTTCTTGATTCATCTTTTGTAATTCATATGTATCTAGGAATCTGTCCATTTCTTATTTTCCATCTTACTTGAATACAAATTTCCAAAGTAGATACAGATGATTTTCTGCAGGGTCTGTTGTGCTTTTGCCTTTTTTCTTCCTAATTGCATAGATTTGAGTCTTTTCTTTCCTTTTTTTTTGATAAGGGTGGCTAAGGGTTTATCAATTGTGTTCAATCTTTCAAAGAACCAACTCTTCGGTTCATTTGTCTTTGTATTTTTTTTAGTCTCCAGTGTGTTAATTTCTGCTCTGATATTTATAATTTCCTCCCTTGTACAAGCTTTAAAAGATTTAAAGACCCATCCCAGTAATTAAACTAAAAAAGAGAGAAAGAATAAATTGAGGAGACACTTAAGCAAAATGCAGCCCCAGACATCCAGTTTGATGAAGGCAAATACAGGGGTTAATGAAGTGGGACAACACAAAAGTCCACAACCAGGTCTCTCTGAAGTGGAAAAGCCTTATTCCATACATTTTATTTCATAGACACAAAATAAATCACACTGCAGACAAATTCTAGGTATGCCAGCAACGTGAGAAAGCCATCACTCATTGCAACTCCCTTCCACATCACTGAAGGATTCTCAATAAAGAGAAAACCTACAGATATAAGCAACGTGGAAAAGCCTTCATTCATTGCCTTTTCTTTCATTGACATAAAATTAGTCACATTGAAGCAAAATTCTATGAATGTAAGCAACATGGGAAAACCCTCAATGCTAGCATTGTCTTTGATACCATTAAAAAATTATACTGTCAGGAAATCCTGAGTATGTTCATGTTGTGGGAAAACCTTCACTTGTTTCTGTTCCTTGCAGAGAAACTGTATATATGAAGGCAGTGTGAGAATGCTTTCATTTACTCCAGCTCCTTTTGAAGACATAAGTGAACTCTCCCTGGAGAGAAGCCATATGAGATCATCTCTGAAGTGGAAATAACAAAACAATTGAATGAGGCTCTGGAAAAAATGAAATCAGAGATAATCTCTCAAGTAACTACAGAGATTACCAAAATACACACCGTGCTTAGCTACATTACAGCAGAAACAGACAAAAAAAGAACAGATGAGCTTAAGAAAATTATGGAAGGTCAGCACAGGAAACAAATGGAATCCATAAAGCAGATATCTAGGAGAATAAAAAAAATACCATTGAAAGTGTTCAAAGAAGATTAGGCCAATATGAGGAAAGGATCTCAGATATTGAAGACAGGCTTGCAGTTACCGACCAGAAAAAGAAGGATTCTTCAAAGCCAGAAAAGGATCATGAGAAATCAGTCTACCAGCTGCTAGATGAGACAAAGAAGAATAACTTAACAATTGGAGTTAATGTTAGTTAATGAACAAGCAGGAGATACTACAAATAACATTAAAAAACTGTTTGCAGAAATCATGAAACAAAACTTTCCTACTTAAATCTACATCTCCTGTGTGATTCTTACCTAGGTATTGAAGAGAACTAGGATACATGATAGTATGAGCTTTCTCATGTATGAGAAATAAACTGGAGCAGATGAAAGCTTTACTACATTTTTTTTGTTCATAGGCAAAGACTTCCTGAGCAGATAACCAATTACACACAAAAAAATCATACCAAGACTCAAAAAGGAATTATATCAAATAAAAATCATCAGCACTGCAAAGAAAACCACCAACTAAATGAAGAGACACCTTCAGAATGGGAAAATTATACTCTTGAGACAGAAAACTAACATCTAGAATATATATAGACCTCAAAAGCATTAGAAAAAAAGAGCCCACACTTTTAAATGAAGTAGATCAGACTCACATTTTTAAAAAATGCATTAGAATGTTGAAAAATTAAGTCATAAAAAATGGGCAATTGAAATGAATAGACAATTTTCAGAAGAAATGCACATGGCCAATCAATACATTAAAAATCTTCACCATCTTTTGCCATTTCAGAAATATAAATCAAAACAACACTGAAATATCACTTAACTTCAATAAGAATGGTACTTCCAAGGACTCTGACATAACTGGTGCTGGTGAGGTAGTGGGAGAAAATGATGCTTCTCCATTCTTGGGGATGTAGACTAATGCAAATACTTTAGAAATCATTATGGAAATTTGTCAAAAAAACAAAAAAATCAAATTTCATTTGACCCAGCTATACCTTTCCTGGGTGTCTTCCTGAAAAAGATAAAGATATTACACTACAGTGTTACATGCATACACATGTTTATAACAGCACAACTCACAATAGTTAAATAATGATTGCAGCCTATAAGCCAACAATAAAGGACTAAATAAAATGTGATATATATCTCTAATGCATTACTACTCAACCACAAAGAAGGATAAATTTAAGTCATTTGTAGGAAACTTGGTGGATTTTGAGGCCATAATACTAAGTTTAAGAAAGCAATCACAAAAGTTTATATATTGCTTAGTTTCTCTAATATGAGAGGTCCACAGTATAAATAATTTAAGAGAAAATACAAAAACAATGTGAAGAAATATGGAAGTGCTATCTGCAGAGATTGGAGCTATTTTTTTAAAAAGAGGGGAAGGGTAAGGCAAGAGGAGTAAAACTGATTGAGATACAATATGTATACAGTATTTAAACAAGCTCCTAAGCTGAATGTGTACTATATGTCACAAATATATATTAATAAAAAAACCACATTTGGTACATGGAAATTTAAGCTCGAAGAATTAATAAAGTGGGAATTTTCCTTCTTTACATATTATTTGAAACCTCTAATTTGGGATCACTTCAGCAAAGAGCTTCCTATATTTTTCTCTCATTGGTTTGACTTTAATTGTTGGTGTGTTTGTGATACATAATTACTTTCATTCTGGGCAATTGGTACACATACGAGTGAAATCTTGATAAAATTTCCCTTTACTTTATGCTCCATTCTCATCTTCACAAAACCTACTCCCCTGTTTCCTACTCTGTCTTTCACTTTGTTCTTTATTTATATTTTTGGTTTCTCGAATAAGAAAAACTGAGATATTGTCTGTCTGATTTATTTCACCTAGCATTATAGTATTAAGGTGTATCCATTTCCCTACCAATGCCTCAAATTAAACTGATATAGCAAAAAGTGTATACACACTTCAGGAAAAGAAATACACAGTAATATCATGTTTACTCAATGTAGGGCTTTACCCACTGAGCAGGACCCTAGAGAATGTTGTATATCACAGAAAACCCACTACACTGCTGGCCCTTAGAGGAGAAATTGAAAATGCTTGTGCAGCAGTCTGCCAAGTACTAACCAGGCCCAACCCTGCTTAGCTTCCCAGATTGGGTGTGTTCAGGGTGGTATGGCTGTAGACTTGTGCAGCAAGCTCAATGACCAAGGTTACTCACACAGCTGTCCATCATGCGAATAAATGTCTGGAAGCTTTGATCACCTCTTGTAATTGTATAGGCCAAAGGTAAATTGCATTAATCTCACAATGTCTAAATAAATTTAGTATTAAATATTTGTATAAATTTATCTTTTCATGAGGTGTGTATACACTTTTTGGCAGGCTCTCTCTCGTATATATATATTGAGTGTCTTCATCTACTCATTTACACAGGCTGCTTCCAACATTTAGTTATTTTTTATTATTAAGTTTACTTGTATGATTTAGATATACATATTGATCACATAGGGAATTTGTACCTGTACATCACATATCTTTGTGCCTCTTTTTTTTCCCATTCCCTGACCCTCGCTTCAATCCCTCTTTCCCTCCACGTTTACAAAGTTTCATTTTGATCTTGCCCTTTTCTCATTTTTTCTTTTCCCTTCTTCCCTTTACCTCTCCTAACTCCCTAGTTCTCCCTTTCTATTGAACAAATTAAACTAATTTTCTTTGTATTCCACAATATCGGTTATACAGTCAGGTTGAACATTTATTTGTATATTTTTTTATTTAAGAGAAAAAAACACAGAAATGAAAGACAAAAAGCAAAAGAGACAAGCAAACTACAACAGCAAATCCAAAACAGCAACACTATAGGTTTACAAAAAAAGATGATAGGAACTTGACTATGATTGCAATATTGCGTATCATTATCTTCAACACGGTTGTTTACATTAACAAATATAGACATGTAAAAATGATCTAATCTTATGACTATTAATCGTTCTTTATCAATAACTAATACACTCAGAAGTATAGTCATTTTAGCTATCTTACATATACATATATACAGATTTATGTCTTTTTCCTTTTCCCTCTTCTTCCTTCCTTTTCCCTTTCCCAATTACTTTTGCTCTTTGAGCAGTTTCTTACCATTACACAGTATTTATTGTAGATTTTGGATCATATATACTGTTTCAGTTTCTTACACTAGGGAGACAATATGGTATTTACACATGTGGGTTTAACTTATCTCACTTATGAGTATGGTCTCAAGTCACGTCCATTTACTTATATATATAAGTCTGGATGCAATCTTCCTTGATAGCTGAGTAGTACTCCACTGTATAAAGATACCACATCCTTTTTATCCATTCCTTGATTGATGGGCACTCGAGTTGTTTCCAAGATTTGGCTATTACAAATTGGGTTGTTATAAACATGGGTGCACAACTATCACGGTGCTTTGATGTTTTCAATTCTTCTGGGAAAATGCCCAGAAGCAGGATAGCTGGGTCAAATGGGATCTCTAATCCTAGCTTCTTGAGGAATCTCCACACTGATTTCCACAGTGGTTGCCCAGTCTACACTCGCACCAACAGTGGAGAAGAGTTCCTTTTTCCTCACAGCCCTGCCAACATTTGTTATTACCTGATTTCTTGATGACAGCCATTCTTTCTGGAGTGAGATGGAATCTGAGTGTTGTTTTAATTTACATTTCACGACTGACCAATGATGTTGAACATTTTCTCATATATTTATTTGCCATTTGTGTTTCTTCCTCTGAGAAG
>RJWM01046625.1:0-12252 GCA_004363535.1 Dasyprocta punctata
CTGTTCTTGTATTAGCTTTTTGTAAATATATTACTTTTTAAAAATAAAACAGAATTTGCTTTCCCAAGTGAACTATTTACAACTTGTGTTCTAGGGGAACAAGTTTTCATGGATTGTGTTAACATCAGTGTTTAAAAGAATTCTCACTTTTTTTAACTATTGAGGATTATTCACCCCCTTAGTAATCGTGAGTTTCCCAGGGATTTTAAAAACCTATTATTCATCTATATCAGCTAATATTTGGTGCATGCCTGCCATTTTAGGGTCTAGAGATTTACTAGCAAGAAGACAAGGTTTCTACACAGATGGATTTCATGTTAAAACTTGATAGAAAGTGATTGGGGCTGAAGGTGGGTGGCGATTTCTCCCAGAGAGAGTTTCAAGGTTGGTCCCAAAAGGCACAGGATCCAGCTATGCATGAATTCTGGAAACAAAAGCTGCCCAAAGATTTCCATGTCTGAGAAGTAGAAAGGCCCATGCATCTGAAACACGGTCAATGAGGAGAGTTAGGACATAGGGTGTGGGACTCTGAAGGCCCTGACAACATGAAACACATAGCAAATGCTAAAAATTATGACAGATGAATTCTTTGCTGTAAAACAGGAAGTACAATTTCAAAGGTTAAAAAAAAAAAAAAAAAAAACTTGAGAATGTTCCCTTTTTAGTTTCTACAGATCACATCCCATAAGGCACACGGACTCCAAAGGCTCAGAAGAACCGTAGAATGCTTCGCCTTTTTTATAAGGCTCCATTAGGATGGCCATAAAATGTTTAGTCCTTAAAAATACTTCCTACAGCTCAGCAGTATGTCTGTGACAACTTTAAATGTTAATGAAATGTTTCAGAAGTCCAATTTTTTTTTTAAGACTGTTTGGAGTTCAAGGACCTTCTCAAATACCACTCATAAAAAATTCTCAAGATTAACTTAGGCAGAGAGGATATGTCACAGAAGACCTGTAATACATTTTAAAATCAGTAACAATTTTTGGGGTTTTTTTTCTTTTTTCTTTTTTTTTTTTTTGGAGGAGGAAGAAGTAGGATTGGTTCTATACTGGCCTCAAGTTTATTCTTGACATACCTATTTCTTTCCAACTGAAAATTTTTTCAATGGGCATAAAGTTCTTTCTGGCCTGTAATTGAGAAGTAAACTTTTAGCTGGGTGTGGTGGTGCACATCTGGAATCCCAGCATTTGAGGGGCTGAGGGAAGAGGACCACCACGAATTTGAGCCAGCTTAGGCTACATAGTGAGACTCTGTTTCAAAAAAAAAAGAAAGGAAAGAAAGGAAAAGGAAGAAGAAGTGAACTTTTATGGAACATTTTAGCATTGTGGATATGTGTTCAATAGAATAATTTGCAGTGGAAAGATCTGTTTAGCTCCTGGTGATTCATTGGGCAGTGGAAAATGTATTTTTTTGACATACTTGTTCATTCGACTTGAGACTTATGAAGAGAAACTTTCATATCCTCAGAGCTGCACCTTTGGTGTCTGTTAATTATTTTTTAATGTGGTTTTTAACTTCCAGTGGTGATGACCTTCTGAGGTGACACTAAAGAAACAATGCAGAAGTTCAGAGACACTAAACCTTGGATATTAAAGGGGCATAGTAGCTGTTGGGCAGGAAAATAAGCTTACCTTAAATGAATAAGTTTCTTTCATTACTCTGAGAAAAATTTCACTCGGATGTGCCTTGTTTATTTAAGTCCTCTTAGTGCATTTTGCATGTTTCACACTTGGAGATGGATGTAAATTAAATCAGAACATGACAAGGATTTTGTCAGGAAAGGCAAGTTGCTCCTTTCCATTACCCAATTCCATTCTCACTAGAGCAATCCATGCAAACAAGTTAAAATTTACTGAACCTGTAAATGTCACTTCTCTTCCCCCATAGCATATTCTACTCAAGAGCCTCTATTTTTGCCTTTTGCTTTGCTTTGCTTTTGCTGCTACCACAGAAACAATGAAGGCGATACCCATTGTCCCTTGCCATTTAATGGAGGTAATAATTGCCAGTGGTCTTCAGCCCTGATGCTACAACCAAGAAAAAGCTCTTTGAATCATGGCCTCTGCATTTCAATCCAGGCCTCGCTGTAGAACACTGGAGAACAAGGTGTAAATCAGTTTAAGAACATAGTTCTGCATTCAAGGCATTGTGGTTTACTGCTCTCAAATGACCTCCATCTATCTTCCTTAGCTGCAGAGATGTATAATTGAACTAAAGAGAGTCTTGAGTAATGAGGTTGAGAGCGGCAGCTCCGTTGCTGTGGCTTAATAGTGTAACTGCCGTGTGCTTTTTTTTTTATCCCCTAAAATGTAACAAAATAGTCTAGTAGGTCCCATTCTTCAGGGTGACACTTGCTGAGAGTCTATATTTTAAAATAGAAATAGGTTTTTATACACAAAAACCTATAAATCTTTGTACAAAAGAGTCCCCCAAATACAATTATACAAGCCATTCTCTGCTGGAGCAGAAGCTAATATGAATACTTGCAATAACCTGTGCTTCATTTTGTAGGAAAATCATTTTTAAACCTTTATGTTTCTTAAGCAAGAATGCGCTGCTCTTTTTAGCCTCCAAAGGGACTAAGGAATGACTACACTCAGAAGCTATGCACTGCCTGGAGCTAGAATAAGAGGATACACTTCAGACCCAGATGTATGTGTTCTTTTTTAGTTTGGTCATAAAAATATTGGTCTTAGAGAGATTTCTTTGTCCAAGTAGTTCACTTACAAATGAATTGGTTTTAAGGATACATAGTTTATGTGTATATATCAGGCCTCAATCATATGCAAATGACTGCATGAGGACATTTGTAGAGCATAAAAATTAAACAAGGACATAGCGATCTCCTTATAAAACTCTGGTATTATATTATTGACTGACCATTAAGAATGAACTTACTACAAAAAACATAAGTAAAATAAAATGAACTTACTAGCATGCAAAGCTCTGGGATAGTTCCCAGAGAGGAAAATCTGAAATGTATTCTTTTTAAACCCCTATATGTCTGACTGTGGGGATTTGACCTTTCAGATAATTCAGTTCTGATTTTTTAAAGTACCGGTGATACAAGAAATCAATTCTTAGACAGGCATGGTTGTGCGCACCTGTGGTCCGAGCACTCTGAGAGGCTGTGGTGAGTGTTCCAAGTTTGAGCCAAGCCTGGGCAACTTAGTGAGATCTTGTTTCAAAATAAAGACTAAAAGTAAAAACATCTGAAGATGTTGCTTGGTGTGAAGGCCCTGGGTCAATTCCTAGTACAACAACAACAACAAAATAGTCAGTTCTTTAATGTTTATTGAGGAGGAAGAGAGATAAAAGAGATAAATATGACCATGTTTTTATCAAAAGTTGCATATCTGTTGTGCTAATGTTTTTCAAATGACAGTATGCACAATAAGGAAATTGTTTCTCCTTGAGTGTGTTCTATCATCGTGATGTGGCAAGATTAATAAGTTTTTTTGGCCCCACCAAAAAGAATTAATTTATGAACATAATCATTAATATGAATAATTAGGACTGTAGGGAAGTTTCAGGTTCTCTGAACTCTCTATCTCTTCCCCCCAAACTAACCCATCTTTCAAATAAAAAGCAAATAATTTGTCTATTGTCTGAAGTTTCATTGTTGGTCTTTTAATCCAATTCCATAAGATTTTCCTTGTCAATATGCAAATCTCCCTTTAAGGATCAATAGAAATAACAGCAACTAATGCTGATAATTTATTCCATTCTAGAGAGTTCTGAGCACTTCACGCTATTTAATCCAGTTCTCAAAGTAGCCTGTTAGTCATCCTCATTTTACAAATGCAAAAACTAGAGCAGGGATAGAGAGTTTAATCTGACTGCAGATTAAAGTTGATTCATGGCAGAGTCAACAGTGTCTGAGTTCCAGTGGTGTGGATTTGTTTATTGGCTTTGTTAAGGGGAACTAGGAGAGGAGGGGAACTGGGAAGGCAGAGAGATGTGGAAGATTCACTCTCTGGAGCCGTCTTTTAGAGCTCGTGACCCTTGCTCAGGACCAGCAGTGGTTGCGCATGTTGGGCTGGAGGACTGTCTGTCTGTTGTTATAGATCTGGGGATGTCATCAAGTTCCCCTTAAACCATTATCACATCATTCATGACACTGATGTGTCATAGAGGGTCATTGAAGTCAAACTTATTCTCATAATAGTATCTATTACTTGCTATTTTCACTTAATTGACATTTGCTGTGATGTACAGAAGTAAATGGTGGGTAAAACAGCTGGTAACTCTGAATGGGTGAATGAAGACAATGTCACTGAGCAATGAAGTCTCCCCTGCAGCGCCCTTGCAGTGAGAACATGTCAGTTTAATTAGGGAAAAGACTTTGCGAGGCAGTAAAATTTATTAATTTTATTAAATCCCAACTTCGACTACATGTGCTTTTAAAAAATATTCTCTACAATAGATACCGTGACCAAAGCATATGATAGTTGCCTCAAGGAAAAGTATTCTTGAAATTATCTGAGTTACAAATTGAAGTAGCCCCATGCTCCATGAAACATCATTCTTTACAGATAAACTTAGATATACAGTAAATACGTTATCTAAAATGTGATCATCATTTTAAGGAAAAGAATTGATAAGATTTGTGTCTATGATAAAATTTGAGATTCCAAACCAAAATTAGAATATTGGAAAACTTGTTTGGCCACTATGAACTTTGGAGCTTCCTAAAACTTGATAAAATCAGTGGTGTTATTAAAATGTGACTTTTAAAATGTTGTGTAATGGAATATCAATGATTCGAAGAGCTATATAATTCCGTCAACCAATACCTTTCAAGTGATCAATATACAATTTTACAGAATCGTGCAACAGTAAAAGATCTACTGAAAGTGCTACACAGACCAATGGATTTTACTATAACAGAATAAGAGTTCCTCCATGTGATTTCAGATTGTACATTACAAATAATCTTTAAGAAGCTACCCCCTGTTGAGTTTGAATAATGTATTAAAGCTATCAAAATGCTTCTCTTTTTTCCAACTACATATCAGCATGAGTTTGAACGTTCTTCATATACTTTAACCAAAACAAGTTATTATACCACAGAAATACATACAAGAATTCAATTGTTTTTCACTGAGTCTGGTATTGAAGAGTTTTGTTTTGTTTTTGTTTATTCCTTATGTAAGGGTGTTCATTTTCCAATTTTTCCAAAATAGATTTATAAGTTTTATATCAATGTAGTTGTAACTGCTTACGTTAACAAGGAATAAATTTAGCTCTGTTACTTTCAAATAGATTAATAATTCAAAATAATTTTCTGATTTAATTCTGAACACTGTATGTGTCAACAGATGTGATTTGTGTAAACATTTCTTAGTCTTTGATATTTTGAGTGTAAAGGAATCTGAAGGTCAAAACAGTTGAGTACTAATATATATCCTTTAGGGCAGACCGGGTTTCTGACAATACAACGTCCAATGGGTTTAATGGGTAGCATATGTTACTATCTGTGTGAGATATTTGCCAACCATGAGAGTTAGAGAGCATAGTCATACAAGAGCGCCCTCACTTCTCACTTCTGACACTAGCTGTAATTTCAGAAAGTTTCCAAAACTATCCTCAGTTTTGTTTAAAAAAAAAAAAAAGCCTATGGCAAGGGAAGAATGTAGATTAAAATCAGCCAAGGGCAGAATCCAGGAATAGTCTAGATGCATAGTTTCCATTAGTCATGGTTACTGCGAATGTCTCCCAGCCGTAATGTGTGATACTCGTGGACTGTGGTAAGTAAAGCTGGCCAAAGCCTCAGGGTGCAGAGGTTTACTGGAACTCATCACACCTTGTCTTCACAGCAAATCATTAGTCTAAAGCAATCTTTAGCCTCCAGTCCATCCCCACACAGAGCACAAAGCACTACCCCTATCAACAGCCTCTATCATCATAACCACATTGTTAGACTGTATACAGTAAGCGCATCACAGAATTATAGATAATAGGATTTCACAACAGATAATACTAATAATTATTACTGGTGGAATCTATTGAGAGGTTACCATACAATAAGGACTTTAAATTACTCCATTTAATCAATTTTATGAAGTAGGTATTCTTTTTATCTTTACTACATAATGTAAATGAAGAAACAAAACCCAGAAAAGTTTAAGTAGAGACTCCTTGGTCAGCATGTGTGGCTGGCAGGGTTGTTGACTTCTAGACCCTAAATTCTCACACAGTAACATAATAGTAAATGCTCTGATCACGTAGAGGAATAAAAGAAAAGGATTTGCTTGAGAATTCACAGTTAGTGGCAGAATAGGCGTTAGCCTGCTGTTCTTTGGCTCCAATACTTCATTCTCCTTGCCTTCAGTACATAAAGAAGTTTCTTCCCCCTGACACACACCATACCCCCAAGCTATTTCTCACTATTCCATATAATAGGGCTCTAGTTGTTTTTCTCCTCTTTGAGATAAAACATCTCATTTCTAATTTGAATGTTAGATTATTTTCCAAATATAATTTGACTTATTTTTCTAAACTTTTCCATTATGGGGGGAAAAAGGGAAGGGAAAAAGAAAAGACATAAATCTGTATATATATATATGTAAGATAACTAAAACGAACATACTGCTGAATGTATTAGTTATTTAGAAAGAACAATTAATACTCATATGATTAGATCAATTTTACATGTCTATATCTGTTAACATAAACAACCATTTTGAATGATACGCAATATTGCAACCATTGTCAAGTTTCTATCATCCTGTTTTGTAAACATGTAATGTTACTCTAGTCGTTTGTTTGTCTCTTTTGCTTTTTGTCTTTCTTATATGTGTCTTTCTTGTTTCTCTTAAATAAATAATAAAATAAAATAAAATAAACTTCCATTATGTTTTTTATAATTCTGTAGTTTCTTTTTTTTAAATTTAAATTTGTTGGTACAATATAAGTATACACAATGACCACATTAATTACGGAGAAGTTGTATCTGTGCATAATATAGCTTGTTGCCCCTTTTTCCCCCCGATCTCACCCTCACTTTTCAAACTCCATTTCCCTCCTCATTTCAAAGCTCAGTTTTATTTTATCTTTCTCTTCAACTTTTTTCTTTCCCTTCTTTCCTTCCTTTGCCCTCCCCACCCGCTCCCTATTTCCCTTTACCTTTTCAACAGTTTCTTCTGTTTTCACAATATCTATTGTACATTTATGATCTTATTTACATTTTCAGTTTCTCATACCAGAGAGACAATGCAATATTGACATGTGTGTCTGATTTATTTTGCTTATGATTGTAGCCTCAAAGTTCATCCATTTAGCAATGTATGTCTCAACTTAATCTTTTCTATGATTAAGTAATACTACATTACAAAAAAACGCATCTTTTTTAGTCATTCATTGGTTGATGAGCATTTGGTTTGCTTCCAAGATTTAGCTCTTACAAACTCTGCCTCTAAAAACATGAGTGTGAATGTATCACTGTAGTATGATGTTTTTAATTCTTCTGAGAAGATAACCAGAGGGGAATAGCTGGATCAAATGAGACTCCTAATCCTACTGAGATATCTCTACACTGATTTCCACAGTAGTTGCACCACTCTACACTCCCACCAACAGTGGAGAAAGGTTCTTTTTTCCCCACAGTCCCACTGGCATTTGTTATTGATTGCCTTCTTTATAATAGTCATTCTTTCTGGGTTGAGATGGAGTGATGCTGAACATTTTTTCATATATTTATTTGCCATTTATACTTCTTCTGAGAAATGTCTATTCATCTCCGATGCCCATTTTTGGGTTGGGTCTTTGAAATTGAGGGTTCTAATTTTTTTTTAGTTCTTTATATGTTATAGATATTAATCCTTTGTGTGAAGAAAAACTCCATATATTTTTTCCTCTTTTGTGGGTTGTCTTTTCACTCTGTTGGTGATTCCTTTTGCTGTGCAAAAGCTTTTTAATAAGATGAGATCCCATTGTTAATTCTTTGTGGTAGTTCCTATGCCATTGTGGTTTTGCTCATAAAGTGTTTGCCTGCACATATGTCTTCCAGAGTTTTATCTATTCTACCTTCCAATGGATTTAGCATTTCTGTTTTAATATTTAGATCTTTGACCCATTTTAAATTTAGTTTAGTGCATGGTGATAGGCATGTGTCTAGTTTTAATCTTTGGCATGTGGAAATTCAGTTTTTCCAGTATCACTTATTAAAAAGGCTATCCTTTTTGCAGTGAATGTGTTTGGCCCCTTTGTCAAAGATCAGGCAGATGAGTACTTTTGAAGTTGTTTCTGCATCTTCTGGTCTGTTCCACTGATCCTTGAGTTTGTGTTTTTCACCAGTATCACTCTGTTTTTATCACAGTAGCTCCGTAGTATAATTTCAAGTCAGGAATTGTGATGTCTCCTGTCTTGCCTTTGTTGTCCAGATTCCATCATGTTTTTAATCTTGGCAGAAATATGATTTCTTTATTCATCAGCTTTTAATCCCTGTGATCCAAATCCCTGACATAAACAATGAAAGAGAGAAGGGGTTTACTTCGGCCCATGAATTTCAGAGGTTTCAGTCAATGGTCTTCTAGCTCCAAGTCAGAAACATCATGACAGGAAAGTTACTCAACTCATGGCAGCCAGGAAGCAGATAGAGTAGGAAGACTCAGAGGAAGAGGCCAGGGGCTAGATATAGTCCTCAAAGTCACAGAGACTCATGTAGAAGGAAGTCAGCTTTACTAATCTCTGAGATGCCTCTCAAGCCAATCAACTGATAATCGAGATTAACTGTCACAATTTCATTAAGGAAGTTTTGTTCTAGGATACTGAACACAAATAAAGGCATGTGGAATGGGCCTTGGATTTTTAGTTGATAAAACTGCATTTGTTTCACTTTGTCCATTTGTTTATTCACTCGTTAAGCAAATATAAATGGAGCAGCAGTTCTATGTCTAACATCGTTCTAGAGGTAAACAATGTGGGTACAAACTTAGTTTTTAAATCGGTAGGATAAAAGGCTCATTTTTTTTTTTTTTTGGAAAAATTAGCCTCTGCTGTGGGAGGCTTTCTAATCATTTAGACACAGCCATCCCTTTCATAGCCTTCAACCAAGGAAAAACCTACATGTCTACATCAGTTATACCTCAAAAATCTTTTCTCAGACACTGATTCCTATAAACCCAAGGTGAAATGGAAAATAAAGAAAACAGGTCATTTTTCTCATGGACATGTTGTAACTGAAGCTATCTATTACAGCATTTTTCAATGACTAGTAGAGTATACATCTAACAATAGAGAAATGCCCAGGTAAATTGTGCTGCATTATCTTGACCATTTTTATAAAGTTATTAAAAAATAATAGTTATAAATTCTACTAATGAAATGAAAAATACTTCAGATATGACACATATATAACAAGTAGTTGAAGTGTATTAATGATGAGTGATAAACTTTCTCTTATTTCCTGTACCACTAAATATTTCACACTGTTCAAAATTAAAAGAAAGAAAAGAATCACTAATGAAGGGGAAGACACACATTCTTCTAAAGTCTCCACATAACTAAGTTTTACAATGTGGTGCATTCCAGTCATTTCAGACCCAGCCCCTACTTTGTTGCCTTTAGCCAAGGATTAACATATATTTCAGGGTCAGCTACATCTCAGAGAATTCCTCTTCCCATTCCCACTCCACTGCCATTGTCTTATTTCAAACCCTCCTGTTTCTTGCCTAAAAACAGCACTCCTTTTACTCATTCAACAAAAATTGGTTAGAACCTGAAAAGAGAGATAAGAAAGATCTGTACTTACCCTTGGATTGCTCCAGCAAGATTACAGATATTTCTTCTTAATTAGTCTCCAGGCCCCTAACCTGTATACTGCCTCTAGGAGTCATCTTTATAAAGCACAACTGTGACGACATTTAAAAGCCTTCAGAGGGTAGCTATTGCCTCTTGTGATATCCAGCCTCTTCAGTATCTTGCCGCTATTCTCATTCCTATCCCTAATGTGAGCAGTGCTGAATTTCATGCCATTCAACCAATGCATACCACTGCTGTCTTCTCACGCACTGTATTTGCACAGCTGTGTGTTTCCACTGAAAGTCGTTACAGCCCTTACTCACCTGGCCAGCTGTGTGTCTCAGTCCCAACACCCACCCAGGCGGGACTTTTCCAGAAGGCTTCCTCCCTGCCATTCAGGGTCAGGTGCCCTTCCTAGGAATTCTTCTCATTAGGAAGCTTGTACTTACTGGTACCAGTGTTTACTATTCTTTGTTGTGCCTGTATACTTGACCATGAGTTTTTGAAGGACAGGGACAGTATCCCTGGTTTCAGGCAGGTGAGTGACTAATCAGAAGAGTTTTAGAATGAAAGAGTTTAAGTTTGTATTACAATCACACCATTTGGTTACTTCATAATAATAGAACTTCCTTCACTAAATTGCTTTGTTCAATTACATGAATTAGCACAAGTATAACAGTTGGCATATGGTGATCACACATCATATTTAAGCTATTGTTATTGTTGCTTTCTAGACTTTTTATTCCCACAGTGTTTGATGAGTGTTCATTGAACATCTGATGAATGAACATGTGAATGAAGGAAAAAGTAGCACCCAAATGTAAGGCTCTAGACACTTCAGCTGGTGCTTCTAGGGCTTGAAAAATACCTGGAAGCATTGGCACAAAGAAACGGAGACACAGAGCAGGGAAGGTCCATAAAGGTAGGATGAAAAGACAATTACGGGATACTGTATAGGAGCAGGGAAAGAATGAGGAAGAAAGACAACAACTGGATGATAAACTAGACGCTTGTAGCTTGCTAATGACACTGTTGCTGTTACCTATTTGCAGTGGAGACTTGTAAAATTCTCTCCAGCATTCCACTTTCTCCTTCCAAATATATCCTTTTCTGCCCCTGACCAAGGTCACCGATGGGTGTTTTCTCAAGTTAGCCAATGGGTCCAAAGCTATATTCATCCAGACTGCCATGCTGCTATGCTGAGCAGAAAAACAGGAAGGAGACTACAGTGAAGATAATGTTCAAGAAACTATTTTCATTTCTGAGGCTCAGCAGTCCCAAAGAATTTTGATACTGAGGCAGTTCATGAAATAAATGCCCCAGTTCCTTGAGTTGACTTCTTTTGCTTACTCTATTTTAAGTTGGATTTCTACCACATGCACAGTGAAGAAAAAAGCATAACTGAACATTATCTCTTTTGCTCCCTTTCCCACTGTATGCCCCCATACACCTTCCGTCTGACTTACTCTAAACCATTCAACATACGCTAAAATAAGTATTCATACATTTTCAAGCACACTTGCCTTTTTCTAAGTGTATTTCTGTGTAGGTTTGTTTTGTTCCTTTTAAAACCTTTTCATTTCTCAAGGCTTCAGCCCAATACCACTTGTTCAACTGAATTTTCTCTCGAACACCCACCCAACCTCACATCTCATGGCAAATCCGTGGTGTGCTGTATGTTTTTCTCATGCATCTCTGTATTAAGGTTATTTTACCACCTGTCTATCTCACTCGACTTTCTTTATTAGGGGAATGGTCGTATCCTTTACCCATCTCTAATTTTTTAAGTCT
Organism: Dasyprocta punctata; assembly: GCA_004363535.1. Lineage (NCBI taxonomy): Eukaryota > Metazoa > Chordata > Mammalia > Rodentia > Dasyproctidae > Dasyprocta > Dasyprocta punctata. The sequence goes on from RJWM01046625.1 coordinate 11,539, forward strand.
CAGGACTTCGGTCACTGCACTTAGACCCACTAAAAGTTTATGAGTTGCATGATTCAGGTAAGAAGGTATCGTAAAAGGAGAATGCTTTACAGAAGAATTCATCATTAGTGTCTCACTAAAGCTGGAGGGTGAATGTCTTTCTCTCTTGCAATATAGTTTATTGTAGTTGATATCTCCCTGCTTTGAGTTAATGCCCTATTTTTGTGATTTGTCTCCAGTCTTTATGGTTATGGTCAAATTTTCATACCAACAAAACCATTTCATCTCAGAGTCAAATGCTTTATTTACTAAAGTAACACTTTATCTAAATACTATGAATTTATTTTTAGCCATGTTTTAGGTCTCTTATTATTGTTAGAACTTTCATTTATACTATCCAAGATTGCTTATTTTTTTAAAAAAAATGTGATCCATCATGAGTATTATAGTTATTTTGGCATAATATATATAAAGCCATTATATGAATTCCTTTTGCATTTGCATTAAGTTCCATTCCTTTTTTTGTTTTGTATTTCCTGTCAGAAAAGCTGATGGTAGGAGTTTAGTGAAAGAACAAACCAGCACAATATTAATCTGTTAGCTCTATGGAGCAGTTGATAAGCAATTAAGATATAATGACCTCATTATAAACTCTCAGTGAAGTTCAGTCATAAATCTTGGGTCAAGAGAACCAAAAATATAATTCAGAAAGACTGGCTGGGATTGGAGGGCCTG
>RJWM01046626.1:0-12271 GCA_004363535.1 Dasyprocta punctata
ACCCAAGTGCCCATCAATCAAAGAATGGATAAAAAAGATGTGGTATTTTTATACAATGGAGTACTACTCAGCTATTAAGAAAGATTGTATTGAGACTTTTATAAGTAAATGGTCACAACTTGAGACCATACTCATAAGCGAGATAAATCAAACCCACATGTGTAAATACTGTATTGTCTCCCTAGTGTAAGAAATGGAATAGTATATGTGATTCAGAGTCTACAATGGATACTGTGGAAGAGTACAGAACAGCTCAAAGAGCAAAGACAATTGGGAGGGGAATGGGCGGAAAGGGAAAAAGGAAGAGGAGGGGATATAAACCTGTATATGTGTATATGTAAGATAACTAAAAAGAACACTGCTCAATGTATTCGTTATTGAGAGGGAACAATTAATATTCATATGATTGGATCAATCTTGCATGTCTATATCTGTTAATATAAGAAACCATTTTAAAGATAACGATGCGCAAATTGCAACCATTGTCAAACTTCTATCTTCCGGTTTTGTAAACCTGCAATGTTGTGTATTTACTCTAGTTGTTTGCTTGTCTCTTTTGCTTGTTGTTTTTACTATATATGTTGTTTTTTTGTTGTTGTTGTTGTAGTTTTTGTTTGTTTTGTTTTTCTTCGCTCAAATAAAATTAAAAAAAAAAAAAAGGAAATGTGTTTTGAGTGAGTTTCCAACAAGGGAGAAAAAGCACTATACCTTGAGTAACTTTACTTCTGGAAGTTGCAATTTTCTCCTTAAAATTAAAATTTCATAGTTGCAATTTTTTTGACCCTTTTAACCTATTTGTGTTTCTTTTATCTTACTGCACAAGGACTCCAGCAGATACTTTTCCCAGCAAAAGATAATTTTCACTGATGAAAATCATAAACAAAACCATTATTTTAAGTGCTTAGAAAATGTCAAAAGGTCATAGTGAAATAAAGAAATATTTCTTCTAAGAAATTTAGTAATTTTTTATAAGAAAAATGAGTCAGTGGCTTATAAGCCATAACCTGCTTCGAGGTGGTATGTTGAAGAAGATGGAGGACCCATGCTCCTCTTTTCATGGCCTGGTGTTTCACTTCAGAGGAGTAGGTTGCCTATATTTTTCATTCCCTGTCATCCCACAGTCCCACGCTGCAAAGATTTTATTCCATTCAACAATAGAGAAGTAGTGGGCTTTCTTTCTTTTTCTCTTTTCCTTTCCATTTATTTTCTTCTTTTCTTTTCTTTTCCTTTTTCTTTCTCCCTTTCTTCTTTCCCTTCTTTCTTTCCTTTTCTCCTTAACTCCTTTACACAGTTTTCTCTTTTTCTGCTTTCTGTTGGGCATTGATCCCCAGGGTCTTCACACTGAGTTATATCACCAGCATTTTTACTGCTAGTCTTTAAATCTGAGAAGAGGTCTCATCAAGTTGTTAAATGTCTCAGTCTGGGTTCAAACTTGTGATTCTCCAGTCTCAAACTCCTAGAGTGGTGGGATTATAGGCATGCACAATCACATTTGGCTGCATGGCTCTTTTTATCTTCATTCCTCCACTCCTGGAAGGGAAGTTGTACTTTAGGTAGGATAGATCATGAAAGCTGGGGTCCCCTTCCCATCACACTATCTCCCAGTATACTCACAGGATCTATGTTCCATCCCAGAAGAGTAACAGTTGAGAGGAACAAAACTTTGTATTTCATAATGTGCCCACTTATGGAATGTCTGGGTCCACTTCAGAAAAGTGGGTCTTATATGTGATTCTGTTGCAGCAAACTGGAACCGGGAAAGGAGCAACACCCAAGAAGATTTGGAGGCAGTGAACAGCTCTATTTACACTTGACTGGAATCATTCCCAAAAGAAGTCAGGTGATGAAGCCTTAGGAAAGGAGGTTTTTATGGGGGTTGAAAGTGGAAGTACAAAGGCAGAGAGCTTGTCAATTTGAGATTGGTCCTTACAATGTGCATCATAATGATCTGCCATGCATTATAGTGACAAGTCATTTCTGGGAAACAGAGGTAACAGGAACTGTAACAGGAACTAAAGTAAACTGGAGGTTGTCTGAACAACAGTAACTACCAGAAACTAAAGTATACTGACTGGAGTGGAGCATTTTATGCTACAGTTCTAAAATGTCCCCCAGAAGTCTCATATGTTTGGAAGGAGATTGAATCATGGGGGCACTGTACTCATCATCTGATTCATATGCTGATGTTCAGTGATATTAGAAGTTGGGGTCTAGTTGGACTTGAATTACTGCTTCCATGACCTGGTAGGGTATATTCTTGTCCATGGCTCCTCCTGTCTCACTGGTTTCTAGTTGCCATGAAGTGAGAAGTTTTCCTCTGCTATGCCATTCTGAGGCAGGCAATTAGGGTGTGGCAGACTGGCTGGGGAAGTCGGTATGACCTGATAATTGCAAAGTCCCAGCATGCATAGGCAAAACATTTCCCAAAGTCCTTTACATGGAGCCAATCAGAGAAAGCTATCTTTATTCTTCTCATGAGAACTCAAGTAGGTTTCTGTTAGGACAGTTTAGATCTGACATTATCCTGAGGAGGAGGAGATGAAAAAAGACAGTTGCCACTGAGTTGGAGGTGACCATTCTTTCATGATGGTCTGATCTCACCCTATAGAGTATATTTATTTTCCTATTTTTACTTGGTCAAAACTCAGTCTGCAGAGTCTGTTTCTTTCTCTGCCTTTAAAAACTGGAAAACCTCATGACCTTTTGCGCTTGTCTTGACCAATTCTTTATTCAGGACAGAAGAAACCTAGAAAACACCTCCATAAGGGGACTCCAGCACCCCAAACCCAATAATATTTCCACAACATATTTTCTTCCTTGGAGCCAGAGAACCAGGACAGACTGAAAAACATGAGCCAAAATAAAAATCTGCTCCTTTAAATTGTAGGAACTGGGTATTTTATTCCAGTAATGGAAAAACAAGTAATACAAAAATTGGTACAAAAGAAATGGGATAATACCTGTTCCTGTATCTCATGTTGTGAAATTGTTTTGTGGGAACTGTTTGGAAAGTTTTGGAGAGGATGGCTTAGTGAATCCCTAGAATACTGTAAGGCTAGATTAATGCACGATTTTCATTGAAACTCAGAAGGTCAGAATGCTGATAGCATAAAAGACAGTGTAGTTAGTTTATCACTAGGAAAGTAGCTAGAGAAATGGCTTGTGGTAGAATTGGGTGGTCAGCCTCACTGAGAAGAATTAAAATGAGAATAGGCCATAAAATTAGTACTTTGACCAGGAAAGGTACTGTTCTGAGGACAACATGGAATGCAACCTTTCCTTACATTCAGGGGTAAGTTTTTAGGAAATAAAAAATGCAGAATAACTGATTTCTTTTAAAACCAGTGTTTATTTGATTGTTTGTTTATTTTTGACACAATGTCACTCTGTAATTCATGCTGACCTTGAATTTGCTACGTAGCTCATGCTGTCCTCTAACTCCTGGTGATCTTCCTGTCTCAACCTCCTGAGTACTAGAATGACAGGCATTCACCACTGTGATTGGCTAAGTAAATGTTTAGAAAGCCTGTGTGCCAGTTGGTCATTTTAAACCCACATAACCTCCTGTGTTTGGTGCCACTAAACACCTGTACTCTACTTATCTATAAGGAAGGTCCACAAGGAGCCACATGGCACATCACTTCTTGGGACCCCTCCCAGTTACTGGGAGGCTTTTACTTTTCTCATTGTCTTATATTTTCAATAAATACTTTTCCATTAACCTTCTTCTTCTGTCTACAATTTTATTCCTCAGTTTTAAGAAAAAATGGGCTTGGTTTGTTGTTGTTGCTGCTGTAGTAACTGTTTCAACAGGAAAGTAGACTGGAAAGGTCAGTTTCGGGAAGTTTTGATTGGGAGCAAAGACATCATTAGTAGTTAGAACATTTGTGTTACATTCTGGCGGGAAATTTTTCTAAATTTTGTCCATCCTAAAACTTTAAAGGAAACTTAGATTAAGTGCAGTGGATTAATTCATCTGGTAGAAGAAATCTAAAGGTAGCCCAAGTTTAGTCTGTGACATGGTATTGTTGGCTGCTCTGAGACAGATTTACAATGAGATTCAAAACTAAATAGAAGAGTTGAATAATTTGAAATATTTTCCTGGTGGTTACAAATAAGTCCCCTTTAAAGTTAAGACTGAGACAAACTTCATTGCCAAAAAGATTAGCACTGAAAAGAAGCCAAGTACTTTGCATTAGTGTAATAAGAAATATAGCTTGAAGGACTCTCAGTTAGCAAGATACCACCCATCACAGGTTCAAAGGTGCAAAAGTATAAACCATTTATTTGAGAAGAGAGCCCTAAGCTTCCTCCTCCAGAAGAATGCCTAGGAAATCATTTCCCCAGGATTTACTTTACTATTCACAGCAAGTCAAACCCTCACATCTGTTGGCAAACATGGTCCAAGGGGGCCCAGCTGCTTCTCCATCTGGTGGCAGACTTTGGCATCATCAATATGGTAGTGATTTTACCAGCATATAGAGTGCAAAAGGCATAGAGGCATGGTGGCTCCCACTTAGAATTCAAAAGAAGGCCTGGGAGGCAATGCGCTTCTCATAGGACAGTATGTGAATCTTTGAGCGTGAAGCCAAAAGTGCAGAGCAGATCCCAATGATTTGGAGATGCCAGGAACTTGGAATATCTGCTAAGGAATTTCATAAGCAGGCAACAGAGTCAACCCAAAGGAGGGGTCAGGCAGGCTGTATCCACTAAGGACAAGGAAGCAGTACTGTCCAAGCCCTTTGGAGCTCACCTCTCACAAAAATTTCCCATGAGTGGTGGATAAGGAGAAACTAAATTTAATAATTGCCCTACTGAGTTTTCATCTTGCTTTGGTCCAATTCATTTCTATGCCCTTATTTCTCCCTTTTGAATTAAAATAATTATTTTGTGTAATTGTAGTTTGGAAGTATTTAACTTTTTATTTTTATAGGGACACCAAGTAAGAGTTTGCCTTGAGTCTCAGAGTAAACTTTCAACTTGAACTTCTCAGTAATTCTGGAACTATGAAGACTGAAAATTTAGAGCCGGGCATGGTGGTGCACACCTTTAATCCCAGCACTCAGGAGGCTGAGGTAGGTGGAGCATTGTGAGTTTGAGTCCGGCTTGGGCTACAACGTGAGCACAAGGCTGGCCTGAGCTACATAGTGTGACCCTGCCTCAAAAAACTAGGGCCGGGGGTTTGGCTCAGTGGATTAAGTGCCTGTCTGGCAGGCGTCAGGCTATGAGTTAGATCCCCGGTGCCACAAAAAAAAAAAAAAAAAAAAAAAAAAAAAAAAAAAAAAAAAAGACTGGAAACTTAGAGATGGACTAAATCTCATTTTTCATAATGAGATACCCATGATCCTTTTGGGGCCCAGGGTTAACATGTTATCATTTAGACTTAAAATGCCCCCACAAAAGCTTTATGTATTTGGAAAGAGATTGGATCATTGGAGCACTATACTCATTAGTGGATTAATTCATTGATGTGTTCAGTGTGGTTAGGACCTTCTTGGATATAGTTCACCAGGTGCATGACCTTGAAGGGTGTATTCTAGTTGTCCATGACTCTTTCATTCTCTCTCTATCTCTGTCTCAGCCTCTATCTCTCCCTCCTTACCTCCCTCCATCTCTTTCTCTCCCACTCTCTCTGCTTTCCAGCAGTCATCCGGTGAACACCTTTCCCATGCCATGTCATTTCTTCCTTAGAAGAAATGTGTGGAGTTTAAGAGTAAGTCAAAATAAACTTCTTCTTTAAGTTACAGGTGTTGAGCGCTTTTTCCAGTGATAGGAAAATCATTAATACAGGGGATAAAAAGCTACAGACCAGAATGCAAGACAGGCCTTGTGGACAAAGACACTCCATTCTACTTCTGGAAACTGATTTGAATTTATTGGTGTATGTCAAGTTGTATGCCTAAGGATGCTGAGGGATACAATGAAGAACAAGAGATGAGGTTAGTGGCTCCGTAATACAAGTAAAGTGACAAGAGTTGATAGAAATTTAATAGAACCAAAGAAATGGGAAAATCAGAAGAGCCCTGCTGAGATCATAATTAACTCTGAGGGTCAGAAAGCCATTCACAAATGCTGGGTTAAATTCACCCAGGAGCTGACAGAGAAAGACACTGAGTCAAGAAATTTCTAAGCCACACCCTGCCACATGAGTCTTTCACACAACATCTGACAAGGTACTGACTATTCCAAGAGAGGCAACTCTGCAGAAACTAGGCTTATACAGAAAATATTACTTATCCCAGTCAGTTTAGAAGGCTGTGGATTTCTGCACCCTTTCAGAAATTATAATGAGCATCCCATCTGCTCTTTACTGACTGGATAGGGGGCAAAATGACATCAACTTTTCAACCTGTGATAGTCTCCTGTGATGCACAGGTCTAATGGTAAAACGTAAAACAGAACTGGAACAAAAAACTTAGGTATATCCTCTGATTAATGGGTAGCCTAGATTTACCCAATCCCTAGCTGCCATGCTAAAGGTAAACACAAGGGGAACATGTTCTCAGGAGGACATCCCTGGCTGCACACTACCAGGGACACAGACTTCACAGAATTGTTTCGGCAATGTCACAAAACAAATAACCAATCAAGCAAATGTCCAATACCGATAAATCTCTGAGGGATCCATATCTTAAACCACTACATTAACTAAAATCTAGTTTTCAATAAAATACACATGAAATGTAAGAAATGATTGTATTCATACAATGTTATTTAAAATGTCTTTTTTTAACAACAAAAAAATGAGACACGTAATCAATTGCTATATACAACCACATGTTGAGTTAATTTATGTGAAATTATCAGATTGGGAAAATCCATAAAGAACTAAAAATATATTAAAGGTCACCAAGGGCTGGGGTAGGGTCAAGAGCAAGGCACCATGAGTAATTATAAGCCCAGTACTTCTTTTAAGAAGAAAAATATTCTGAAACTAGATGGTACTGATAGTCATACAAACTTACTAATATATTTCTAAGTGGTATCAAATTGTACAGTTTAAATAGATATATTGCATAACTAAAGTTTCTTTTAAAAAGCTGGCTACAACTCATGCTAGTTGATTACAAGGTGGCTGCATGATTCATCAGTGTAAGGATAAGAATTGCTTTCAGGGAACATAAGTAAAGATGAAATAAAGCCTAGCCATGTAAACATATTTTGTTAGGACAAAAGTCTTACTCTGGAACGGAGGAAAATGTTCCAGGCTAACAGACCTACATATTCAAAGACATTAAGATGCAAAAATTAGAGCCTGGCCTGTACTTAGGACTTCTTAAGGATAGGCTTTTCTTGGTGCTGACTGGAGAAGAGTTTGTATGAAAATGACTCAAAATCATGAGAAGAATCAAATACCCTAATACAGGTTTGCCTTTCAATCCATGTGCTGTGCAAAAGTGTTAATAGTATTACAAGGGCAACCAGGATTAAACTTGAATTCCAGAAATATTTTTCTTGCAATATTGTGAGAAAAAATTAATGAGGGTAGATTAGAGGCACACAGAGAGTTGAGGAGGGTGTTTTAAGAATTTCCTCACTTAGGGCTGTGAGTTTGGCTCAGTGGCTAAAGCACCTGCCCTGGCAGGTGCGAGGTTGTGAGTTCGATTCCAGGTGCCGCCAAAAAAAAAAAAATCTCCTCACCTAAAACGATTGACAGTTGTTATGGAGAAGAATTAAGAGACATCATAAAAGTAGAATACACATTTTGATGAGCAACTGCATATAAAGGAGAAATAGAAGAATGGTGAGGTAAGAAAATTTCATCTTAAGCATGACCCAGGCTGAGACTCCATGTAAAATTTAGATCAGAACAGTAAAAATCACAATGTAGAGTAACCCAAATTAATTAAAGTGTAAGTCAGGTTTTGTCTGATATATTTTGAATGGAGATCATAACAACACAGTTCACAGTATTATTTTTTCTGCCTGCTATATTTACAGAGACTAACTTGTCAACCACTTCTCTCTTCACATGCCCTGAAAGTCTTCTCTCTTGTCCTATTCCAAGAATTTTGTTTCTCCTCAAAATCCCATTCTCCCTTTTTTTGTAACCCAAGTGACCTCAAAGAGCCAAAATGGGCATACAGGCTCTTCTTTGGCAGGTTGCAGAAAAGTAGAATTAGAATAGTCAAAGACAGAGTTTTTTCATTGGGAGCAAACACTTGATAATTTGTTTCATCTCATAAGATTCTACTCTTCAGACTTCAACTCTGACCCTACCGTGGGACTATTTAGTAACGATAAGTTTCACAAATTCCACCTTTTTGACCACAAAGCAAAGGCAGCAGCCCTATTAAAATAATGCATGTGCTTAATTTTAGGAAATGTAGCAACTAAGATATGAGAGCACCTGGAACATATTCGAAAGCATTCTTGTCTGCCCACATCAAGAACTATTTTCCAGCAAGGAACACTTGGAGACAGTCTACCACTCTGGTGTGGAATAGCACAAATGGATGAAATATATTTTATCAGTTATATCAGCTTAGTTTTTTGTATCCCCCACAAATGCCACATGGACCTAAGAATGATGAACAGATAGATCAAGAATAAAAGGTTCCCTCTCACACTCAGACTGGAGGTGACTTCCAAATAGCCATAGTTTTGGCATTAGTGTCTTCAGCTGCCCATTTCCCCAGTTTGAATATTTCAAGCAAATTTCTCTCCAGGAAGTACTGGACTATCTTGCTTAGACTATGAAGCAGATGGAGTGCAGTTTATAGTTCAATCAAGAATCCAAATTAAAATCATTGGCTTGTTCATAATGGGATTAATGAGACCTGTGCAATACATCCTGGCAGCTTGAAAAGTTGCCTGTTATTGGCAGGAAGTCCATGCTATGTTAAGTACACATAGGTATGCCAAGTGGCCGGGTCTACAAATTCTCCACATTAGGAAGATCACTGTGAAGATGGCATCAGATGGTGATGCTATGGTTTACTACTGTCAAATAATTCTTGTGACTTAATATGTTTTTTCCATTTATTTTATGGAGGTATAAGTTTTATGTAGATATATTCATATATATATATATATACATATATATATGCACATATATATAGGGATTGTTCTCAAGGCTTTTAAAAAGGGCTGCATCTACAGATATTTTATTTATTTATTTTTGAGACAGGCTCTTTCTAAATATCTCCATTGCTCTCATTGGTCTGGAACTTCCAATCCAGTCACACACATGTGACACCACAGTTAATATTCATACATTCATGCACACAGTTCTACTAATTTTGACAAATATAATCACATGACACCCTCATAATCAACACAAAAGAGAAAATTCCTCTGTATACCTGTGTGCTGGTTATTCTTTTGCCTTTAACCCTGAGTAAACATTGGTTGGGTTACTGTCCATGTAGCTGCTTTTGTCTGAAAGAAGGTCATATATTGGAATGTGCAATTTTTGTGTCAAATTGTGTCAATTTGAAAAGTTTAGAAGTTTAACTAGGCAACTCAGCAGGGAGTCAGGGTCCTTGCTTTGTAACCAACCTGAGCTTGTGCAAGAGGAGGGCATAGAGATGGTATTAGTGCTATACCTACCATAATGGGTGGTAGCCTGCTTAAAATCTAAGGGAGGGAAAGAGGGTTGTTTTTCCCACTTTTTGCTCTTGCTGTGTTTGGTGTCTTCTGCCACCTTGAAGTATTGCCCCTGTGTCATGTCACATTGTCTTGGAGCCAGCTGATTATGAACTGAAACTTTTATAATCTGAGCTAAATAAACCTTAATTTTGAGTGTTAGATATTTTGCCCTAGCAATGAGAGAAAAGTAACCAAGACATGATGTATACTACTGTAATGTGGATCTAGAATTTCTCCAAAAGCCCTGTCTGTTACTGACTTGGTCTCTGTCTTGGTGCTACTGGGAGGACATACAATCTCTAAGAGTTAGGGACTAGTGGGAGTTCTTCCCATTTGGGGGATTGTACCTTTATTCTTCATTGCCCAACCCTGAAGCAAATGATTTTGTTTTGCCACATGCTTCTGCTATGCTGTGCTGAATTATCGTAAGCCCAAAGCACAAGAGACAATAGAGCATTGTCATAAAGCTTCCCAGACCAACTTTTCCTCTTTATAATAGATTTCTTTCAGGTATTTGTTTTAGTGATGGAAAGAGGCAGTATGCAAGACTGAGGGTGGCTTATTTTGCTGAGCAGAAAAATTTGAAATTAATCTATTGAGTTAGGTGTAACAATTCTTCCACCCTATGGATACACCAGAGATTATCTAATTCCTGGTTCATCAAGATTTTAATCTGTTCAAAGTTTTTAGTAATAATGAATAAAGCTACTGTAACAATTATGTGGAGAGTTATGTGTGAATGAAAATTTTTGTTAATGTGATTAAATATCTCAGAGTGGATATTTCTAACTTAATTAAAAATTTGTCTAAAGATTTTACAAACTTGTTGTAGTATTTTGCACACAACTAACAATATATGATCATTCTAGGTGCTTCAGGTCCTTACCAACACTAACTGATTTTTGCTTATTTTTTATGTTACTTGTTTGAATCAGAAAGAAGTAGCTTGCACAGTATTTCCCTAATGACTAATTTTGTTAACCATCTTTTCATATGTCTATTTGCTATTTGTATATTTTCTTTAGTGATACAGCCATTCATATTTTTTCAGCTTTGTTTAAATACCATATTCTAGTTGTTCTAAATTTTTTTGTTTTTGTTTCATTTTTCTTTGTGGTGCTGGGGATAAAACCCAGAACCTTATACATGTTAAGCAAGTATTCTACCACTAGGATACATTTTTAGTCCCAAGTTTTTAAATTAGGGAAATTTAAAATTCTGTAGGTTTTATGGATACAAAACTGTACTAAATAGTGACTAAGAATATTTTCATGGTATGTATTTGCCTTTTCATTCTCTTAATCATTTTTAAGAGAAGTTCTAAATTTTGATGGACTACAATTGATTAAATGTTTCCTTTTATGAATTAAGGTAAAAAAATTTTAAAGAAGAAAACTTAAAAGCTAAATTTACATTGATTTTCCCATAAAACAATAAACTCCATTCAACTCAATGAAATTGAGCCCTTAACTGTGACACACACAGATTAACACACAATCAATTAAAGACCTACATATAAAATTTGAAACTATAAAACACCTAGAAGAAAACACAGGGGAAGGTTCCTTGATATTTGCCCTTACAATGAGTTTTTTGGAAATTATACCAACAGTTCAAGCAAGAAAAATGAAAATAAACAAGTAGGAAGGCCAGTGTAAAATATTTTCCCCAATAAAAGAAACAACAAATTAAAAATTCTATACTTTGGCAGAAAATATTTGTCACACTGATATATTCATAAGTGTGGTAAGAGGTCAACGTCCACAATATGTAAGAACTTGCACAACTCAGTAGTAACAAAATAAACAAACCAGTCTCCCATTCTTTCTTTCTTTCTTTCTTTCTTTCTTCTTTCTTTCTTTCTTTCTTTCTTTCTTTCTTTCTTTCTTTCTTTCTTTCTTTCTTCCTCTCTTTCTCTTTTTCTTTCTTTCCCCTTCCTTTCTTCCTTTCCTTTTTTTTTTCGTGTGTTACCATGGATTGAACCTAGAGCCTTCATACTGATCTACTTCCCCAGCCTATTTTTTATGTTTTTGTTTTGTGACAGGGTCTTGCTGAATCACTAAGTGTACTTTTCTAGTTGTACATAAGCTTTTGGAGTTGTACCTATACTTCTGTAGTTGATTTCTAATCATTACTCATTTGTGTATTAGTGCATTGCTGATTTGTATAAGCCATCATGATGTTCAAGATGTGACTCCTTTTCCTGCTCTATCTCTTGCAAATATTTCCTTTCCTTTTCTTTTGCCTTTCTAGTTCAATTACCTTTATTCTTACTGCTCCTGTGATTTAAATATCCATACACCATATATCTATATGATCAGCTACTCTCTAAGGCCATTATTCAAAAATTCTTTTCTAGCCAAGCCTATCCCTGGATAAAAAATATAAACTAGAAATAATTTCTCCCAGTCTGACAATCATTTTCCCTGCTTTAATTTCTTTCTTTTTTTTTTTTTTTTTTTTTTTTTGTGGCACCGGGGATTGAACTCACAGCCTCGCGCCTGCCAGGGCAGGCGCTTAAGCCACTGAGCCAAACTCCTGGCCCTCCCTGCTTTAATTTCTTACTACTTACTACTTACCACCATATAATTAAATATAATTTTTAACTATTACTATGTACTTGGGTATATACATATATACATATATATATATATATATATATATTAAATGATTGGTCATG
>RJWM01046627.1:0-12258 GCA_004363535.1 Dasyprocta punctata
CGGCACCGGGAACTGAACTAACAACCTCGCACCTGCCAGACAGGCGCTTGAGCCACTGAGCCAAACTCCTGGCCCTAGTTTTTTGAGGCAGGGTCGCACTATGTAGCTCAGGCCGGCCTTGCGCTTGCGTTGTAGCCCAAGCCGGCCTCGAACTCACAACAATCCGCCTATCTCAGCCTCCCAAGTGAAGATTCAATTTCTTAACCCCTCCAAAATATTTCTGCATGAGGCAGTAATAATAATTCTGATTACATTAGCAGATTCAGTTTTAGATGATGACTTGACCCTAAAAAGAATACTAACTTCACAAACATGCACGTTACTTCGAGATACATACAAGTCAATTTACCCACCAAGGAAACTCATCCAGAGATGAAAAAGTCAGTACTTGAATATGTACTTACGCAACTGGATTCAACAATGTTTTCTTGAACTTGGATTGCAGCTAATGCACTGTAGAATTGCTCAGGTCCTATGATGCTAACACGGAAGGGAAACTTCAGAGGCCCACAGGAAGCCCTCACCCCACTGCTTCCTTCCCTGCACCTGCCCCTGGGGCCCTGCCTGTTCTCCAAGGACCACGGCGACCTCTGCTGGGCGTGAGCGCCCCTGCACGGAGGTTTGTGTATGGCCCCACACTGATGTCTCCTCACTGTGTCTCTCGCGCAGTAATACACGGCCGTGTCCTCGGTTCTCAGGTTGTCCATTTGCAGATACACCGTGTTCTTGCTGTTGTCTCTGGAGATGGTGAATCGGTCCTTCACGGAGTCTGCATACTTTATGTACTTACCAGTCTCACTGATGCCTGAGATCCACTCCAGCCCCTTCCCTGGAGCCTGGCGGACCCAGTGCATCCAGTAGCTACTGAAGGTGAATCCCGAGGCCATGCAGGAGAGTCTCAGGGACCCCCCAGGCTGCACCAAGCCTCCCCCGGACTCCATCAGCTGCACCTCAGCCTGGACACCTGCAAACAAGAGACATCTCGCTCAGGAAACTGTCACACATGTCCACTGTTCATCCCATTCGTGCCACTCACACACTCAGTATCTCTTGTTTTTCACGAATTACCTTTTAAAACAGAAAGAAGGAAAATTGAGCTCAGCACCAGTTCCATGGTGAGCAGTCTGTGCTCAGTCCTCATCACTGAGTGGGAACAGCTGGGCATCCAGGGCTGGGCTCCTCTGCAGAGCTGCAGGGTCAGGGCTGGGCTGGTTTTCATCAGCACAGGGAGGCCCTATTTGCATGACCTCCTGGTATATAGACAGCTCTATTGTGGAAGCCTCAGAGAGGGAAGGGTCCAAAGCAAACGAGTGTTTTTGATAGGTGTTCAGATATATTCCTAATTCTGTCAAAAGCATGGTTTCTTTCTATGTGTCTGTGTAATGCTAAACACTTAACTTCATCCATTTTTTCATTGTTTTATTTATATATAATTAATGGAACTGGCCATTTCATGTATTTGCAGATGTGTATATAGAGTGAGAAGCATAATAGACCTCTGACATGTGAGCTCATGAGTTATGAAAACATGCTATGTATTTGATCCTACAATCCTTCCCGCACTACTCAGTGGCTTCCTGAGCTATTCCAGGGCAGAGTGGTCATGCTTCATGACCTTCGTCAGACGTCTTCTTCTAAGGAGACACCATGATGTGGTTTTTCTGCATTACAATATTTTCATAAATAGACAAGAAGTATCTTTCTCAAACATATCTTCAAGAGTATGGCATCTCCTTTTCTTATCACAATAAGCTTTATACTCTTAATTTATGTGTATGATGCATTTTAACACCAATCTACAACTTGTTAACACTGATGAAATCCTGCCTTTTCTCAAGATACGCAATGAAGCAATTCTCATATATCCTCCTGTCATTTTACCATAAAACTTGCTTCCTATAACTTCCTTTATTTTAGCCTTTTTAAATCTAAATGATTTATTACTATATGAGACAGTGCCTCATCCTAGTGACAAAATTAGCAGTCTGATGTTGGAGGATGATGATGGTGAAGATCATGGTGACTGGGTATCCTAAAGCATCTAAGTTCTTAAGATTCACAGACTTCTTTTCCAGTATATTCAAATTGATATTGCCCTCCCACCAAAGTTCTTGTGAAGCTGATGACAGTAGAATGATATACAAACACATACATATATAGTCTAACCATCACCAGCAAAACCCTTTTCATTCTCTGGAGCCTGGAGACTTCATTTGTGAACTGCATAGGACACGCTCTAAGTTCTCACCAGTGGCTGTGATGCTCAGACAGAGGAGAAACTCAAACATGGATGGGAAGACCTCAGTGCTTAGCCTCCTTTGGGTGCCTCCTTCTGGGTCACTACTGATTCTCTGCAGATCCCAACAGCCCTTTTGCTGGTGAAAGATTTGAATCTCTCAAGGACCAATTTAAAATCTTCTGTAAATACCATCTATATAAATTATAGGTGACATTTGGGTATGATTCTCTCCAGTTGGTATTCGTGAAGTTAAAGCAGTTAAGCTTAGTTAGTTCCCAAACACAGCGGTGGGCCTGGTGTAGGGTGGACATCCCCAGTCTAAAGAGTGGATAGAAGGGAGGAACAAGTACCAACAATAACCAAAACCTGACTGGACCAAGGTCTTCCCTGCATGAGCGCCTGTAATTCTCTTTGAATTTATGTCACTGTGATTTTCTGTCACAACTTTTAGAAACACTGTCAGCCCATCAACATCTTTCATGGAGTGCAGCTCCTGCAAGAGCCCACATGGGTGAGAGTTAGAGCCAGCACGGAAAGCCCACACCAGCTTTCCATGCTGGGTGCTCTGCAGATATGGAGAATTTGGGAATATGGATCAACATGGGTCTACGAGGCCTTGTACTTCGGTGCCTCTCTGTCATGGCTCTCACTCCACACGTGTGCTGGCATCGCCTTTGTGGAGTCTCTGCAGTTCCTTCCCTTCCACAGGGGTCCTGTCCTGTGCCTGCAGATGTCTGGGTCTTGCTTTGAAAGCCAGAGGGAGGCATCCAGGCCCCACAGCCCTGGGAATGTGTGCACTGCGGAGTGAGCGCCCCACGGATGCCATGCACACACGTGGTCTGTGTGCTCCTCAGCGTCACCCACTGAGGCTCACATTGCACCTGAGCACACAGGAGCACACATGGGCTGACTGTGGAAGGTGGCCCCAATATGTGTGGGGCTGACACTTGAGGAAACTCTGAGAAATGACACCTCCATCCTCTCTGGCCCTGTCACACCCTCAGGTGCCTGCACTCCGGGCCTGTGGTGGGAGTGACAGACCCTAAATACACTTTGGATCCTTATTCTATTTTCCTGTCGAGCAGCATCAGGCTCCTCACATTCTATGCTACTCTCCCATCACGGGTTCCCTTTACCTGACTGCAGTGCTTGCCCTGAAACATCTTTGCTCTTCTTTATAACATGGCCAGGCTAGGACATTTCCAAATGCTTAAGTTTTCTTTTCCTTTCGAGTTGAATCTCCTCCTTATCTTGTTGCTGGTGTCACTCATTGTGTTATTAGAAATGAAGGACATCAATTCTAAACCCTCAACATGTTGGTAGGAGATGTATCCTGCCATGTCTCCTGGCTTCCTGTTAGGTGTTGACATTCACAGTACACATAGACGTCAACATCCTTTTTTCCATTGGATGCAAAGATGTCTTCTCCTTCACTTTCCCTCATTTCCATCTGAGTCTTCACCCTTCCCTTCCTCACCGTGTTTCTTCCCATGTTCTCATCCTGGGCACTGAGATATCACAGTCCTGCTCTTCATAGCAATGTGTCAACCAAGGATGGGCAGCATGCATGATTACAATCCCATGGCAAATTCCTCTGACTTAGTTGTATGCTAGTTTTGCTAATGCCATAGGTGCTGCATTATTGATGTGCTGGTGGTGATGCTGGTGTAAGTAAATGCACTGCTGTGCCAGCCTTGTGAATCATGTCGCATCCAACCATCTTCACTCAATGGTAAACAGCAAGAGAAGTGGCTGTGTTCCTGATGTATGTGTTTACTGCATGAGCATTTGCTGGTGTGTTTTTTTGCAGTATTCATTCGGCTTATAAAACTCTTTCCTTTGCAGCGCTGTGATATATTACGCTGTCCAGGGTTTCTCACTTTTCAAGGTTGTCACAACTACATACTGTATCATTTTCTTGTCCTTGATTTAATATTTAGTTCTTAATTTAATATTTTGTCACCTACTCTCCTGGGGATAATGTGCTCATGCCTAAGGATTTTAGGAAGAAGCTGCACTGACTGATCTGGAAACTCAACAAAAGCAATCAGGGCTACAGATGCGGAAACTCAGTGATGTTCACGGCTCTCCAGTCAGGAGCATCTCATTCTACCATAGCAACAATGCTGAAGAACAACAAGTGAATGGCATCAACTACTAAAGGATCAGATTTGCTGAAGACAGTTGCACTTTGACATATTTGAGAAGGTGCTGAATAACATGTGAGGAAATCTATCAGGACCTGGATCAATGACCACCCACAGAAATGTGTCCCTCTATGCCACATGATCATGGTAAATTGAAAAAATATTTGTTTAGCATGTTGAAAACAAAGCCAGAGCTGACTGTGCTGTTGAGTTTGGTGCCAGGTCTCCATGGTTTAATAACCCCTTGGTAATTTTTTATTGCATAATATGGCAGTGAGGGGTCTGTCTCTGAGTGCTGATGTGGAGGCAGTATGAGGAATTTTGGGGACCTCTAGATAAGCTCATTGAAGACAGGTCTGATGTTTTCCAGGCCTATTCTTCTAATGAGAGAACATCACATGATTTTCTGCATCCCAACATTTTCATAAATGGACAACCAATATTTTTTCAAGAGTATGTTCAAGAGTTTGACAGCTCCTTTTACTATCTGTGTCAGCAGTAATCTTTCCCTTCTAGGTTACCTATTACACATCTATCATACATCTATTAATTTTAGTGATGAATAAGTGAAGTACATTTACCACAAAAATACAACTTGTTAAATATTGACACAATCATCCCCATTGTCAAAATGTAATAGAGCAGTACTCATAAATTGTCCCATAATTTTCAATAACATCTGCTTCTTCTATCTTCTCCTATTCTCTCCTTTCCTAAACTGAAACATTTATTCTTCCATGTGACGATCCCTCCTCATGGTGAAAAGGAAGCATATTAATTTTGGATGACAGTGATAATCATGAGAAGTGGGTATTGCAAAGCATCTAATTTCTTAAGCTTCACAGTTTTCTTTCTACTATATACAAGTTGTTATTGCCCTCCCAACAAAATTTATGTGAATGAGATGAAGAGATAGATAGATAGATAGATAGATAGATAGATAGATAGATGGATGATGAGTCATTTAGAAAATCAGTATATTTCAAGGATTGGCTCTGAGAAGTGGGAAGACTCTTCTGGCCCCAGACTGATGTCCCTGTGTGTGTCACCAGCATTACACAGCCGTGACCTCAGCATCACTGTCCTCAGCTACAGGGAGAACTGGTTAGTGGACATTTCCTAAAAGAGAGCTGTGCTTCTGGAGCGAAAAGTTAGACTCTGAAATTCCAGGTAAATGTATGTTCTCATCCTGTTGGCTTCTTTTCTGATGCAGGAGGAAGCTGAAGACAGTGAGGACCTGAGGCCATGCAAAGGATTCCACACAGATCCAGTGCCTTCTGATGAGCTGAGATGAGGGTGGTTTGGAGGAGGAAGGCCACCTCCTGTAAACATGGAGAGAACAATGAGGACTCTGCTCCTCGGTGGAGCCTGGTTCCTCCATGTGGTCCAGTGGCACCGCAAGGTATCTGCTCTTCATTCTGTCGGATTCCTTCACCCCAGCTGAAGATGCAGAAGGAGTAGCTATTGGTGCTCCTGCTGTGAGAACCAATAATGAGTCTGTCACGTTATGATGCAAAAGACATATATATATATATTTTAAAAATTGTAGACAACAATTAAAATTAGACAACAATTGTTCCTGCTGGTAGTGGTCGCACATGCCTTTCATCTCAGCACTCAGGAGGCTGAGGTAGGAGGAACGCCACTAGTGCGAGACCAGCCTGGGCTACACGCATGAGCTCAAGGACAGCCTGAACTACATACCAACACCCTGTTTCAAAAACAAAAAGCTAACAAACAAAAAAAGTAATCCTACTTTTATAACCAGTCACAAATTACAGCTGGTATTTATAACTATCTTCATCTATTACCCATTTTGTATTCCCCTGGCCTTCAGCAAACACCTCAGCAATTCATGGTTCTTTTCCAGATGGACTGACTATAGCTTCATTTCTGAACTTTCTTGACAATTGTCTTCCCCCTTGGGCTGTATTTAGAGTTTCTCATTGACCTTAATAATGGGGCATGGTAAGGAGATTCCTTGTGGGATTTTCTGCACTCCAAGAGTTTTTTCTTTTCTACACTGTGGAGTAATAGTCCAGATTACACTTGATAGTGTAAATCAATCACCCCTGCCACACTACCAATCCTTTTTTAGCTTGCTTCAACAGAGTCGTGAAGAGCCCGAAATGACCAGGGCAAATCCTCAGCTTCTGGTTCTATGAAATCATCATTGTGCTGCATGGTGCAAGCCTCCCCTCCCCTCAGAACTAAGACATCTAGGCCAGCAGAGCACATGTTTGTAGGAACAGGAAGCACAAATTTTGTTTGGAGGTCACTAGGGGTAACGGTGATTGATACCTTTCCCATTTCCACTGTTACAGAAAAACCAGTATCAAAACAAATGGAAGACTCTTTGCACCAAGGGATCTAGAAGGCAGCTGTTTATTATACCAGCAGGTTGATGGGAATCTCAGATGCAAATCATCAGCACTGAGGCAGTTTTGGGTTCAGTTTAAACACAGTTTGCAAGCAGGAAGTACAGGACATTACATGATTGGTTACATGGATCAAATTAAGTCACATATTGTCAGGTAAACTAACTCTGCATACATTTGCTTAAAAGGAATAATTTATCATAACATAGGAACATTCTGGAGATGAAGGGCAAGCAAAGCAAGCAGAGTTTAAAAAGTATCTTTCACTGGGTTACTTCACCCCAACCAAAGTCCTTGAAGCCAGTTAGAAACAATATATTTTCTTAATTAAGGAAAACATCAGCTGCGATTAGTGAAGTTGGCCAAGTGTATTATCTGAAGAAAAGCAGCTGGACCCACACAGTCATGGCTGACTGAACTCAGTAAGGTGTTTACATGACAGGGAGCAGGAGCTAGGCAGAGGCTACTATTTGATTTTCACTTGCTATAACATGTCTGTAAGTTTGCTATTTTATAACTGTGGCTTTCCTAACAATTCAGTTGTGCCCCAACTCCACCACTGGATTCCTGGACCATGAATTACAGTGATGGGACACAAATTACCATACAGTGCACCCTGATTCAAAGCACATAGGGCCTTGTGAAGAATTTTGAGCCAGCCCTGGAAGGTATTTTCATATAACAGGCACTATAACTGCATCTTCAAAAGGCCATCCTCATGCCTCATTTCTTTGGGCACCCACACTGCTCTGTAGTGAACTCCAATTCTACCACTAATAAACTCTTCTCGTGTATCTTAAAAAAAAAATCAACTTGAATAGTCTGTTGTTCCTAATCCTGATACCTCCCTGCCCTCTAGGGTGTAGATTTATGTAACGATTATTTGATATTCAAAAGAAACTGAGATTCTCAAAATGTACTTTGAGTTTTACTGGCAACTTAAGAAAAATCTTAGGAAAGAGACCGAGAAAAATATGTGTATATATGATAAAAGCTGTACTTGTATCCTGAACATTTCATAAGTCATCCGAAGCCTGTGTATTTCGGGTGTCTTCCGGTTATGTGATCTTAAGACGCAGAGGAAACCCACAGGCCAATAGGAAGCCCTCAACCCCCTGCTTCCTGCTCTGGACCTGCTCGTGGGGCCCTGGCCTCTGCTCGGTGGATCCGCATCGCCCCCTGCTGGTCGTTTCTCATTGACCTTAATATAAGGGTATGGCAAGCAAATGCCCTGAGGGATCTGTTGCACTCCAAGAATGTTCTATTTTTACATTGTAGAGTAACAGTCTGATTTCCCTTGAATACTCTAGATCAATCATTCCTGCCACACTACCAGTCCCTTTTTGACTTGTTTCCTCAGAGGCACGAGGAGTCCAAAATGACCAGCGCAAATCCTCAGCTTCCGGTTCTATGAAATCATCATTGTGCTGCATGGTGCAAGCCTCCTCTTCCATGCAGAAATCAGACATCTAGGCCAGCAGAGCACGTGTTTGCAGGAACAGGAAGGAGAAAATTTGCTTGTAGGTCACTAGAGGTAACAGTGATTAGTACCTTTCCCAGTTCCGCCAGTTGATTCCTGCACCCATGAACTGTGGCTTTGGGAGACAAATTACCATAGAGCGCACCCCGATTCAAAAGACATAGGGCCTTATGAAGAATTGAGCCAGCCCTGCAAGGTATTTGCATATAACAGGTGCTGTAACTGCAGCTTCAAAAGCCATTCCAGTGCCCCATTTGTTTGACAAGCCACACTGCGCTCCTGAGTGCACCTCACATCTACCTCTAATAAACTATTATTTGTGTTGCTTTTTTAAAAAGAGCAACTCGAACAGACCACTGTGCCTCTCCACAACAGGCCTCTACTCTCTTGGGTGTATTTTTCATTTTTATTTTTATCCCTTTTTACTTGACTTAAACTTGTTCTGAGCCCAATTTTTTGCCTACCCTTCTGGGTTTTTCTCTCCTTTGATATATCTGAAACTTTACCACCTTTAAAAAAAATAGGAGCTCTACGACATTGGAATGCTGTGATGAATGCTTAGCTGTGTACATAAATCTCTTCTGAATCTCCCGAGAAGATTGCAATGAGGAGAAGAAAAGAAACCTTTCAGCAGTTGTCGCACCTCAAAGCACTTGGAGAAAAGTGGCTCCAGAGAACTTGCACCTCCCAGAAGGCGCTCACCAACTGAGTTGCAATGCCGCATGTGCCTTGATAGGACAAGGCCAGCTGAACCAGGCAATGAGAATCCGACAGAAAGCTGAAGATCTTTGCTGGCCATCATTTTCAGAAGACCCTGATGGGGTGGAGGAAGACCTGCAGGCAGCACTGGCCATCATTCACAGTCAGATGCCCTTCATTCTGTAGCTTCAGGGTCATACAGATGAGAATTTACATCTTTACAATCAGAAAATAAAACTCAAGCCAACAGGTATGAGATAGCTAGCTGTCCTTGTACGGTGGTTTTTTTTTTTTTTTTTCTGTACCAGGGATTGAACTCACAGCCTCACACCTGCCAGGCAGGCACTTAAGCCACTGAGCCAAGCTCCCAGCCCTATTTTTTTGGGGGCAGGGTCGCACTATGTAGCTCAGACCGACCTTGCTCACGTTGCAGCCCAAGCCAGCCTCTAACTCACAATGCTCCACCTACCTCAGCCTCCCGAGTGCTGGGATTAAAGGTGTGTGCCACCACTCCCAGCTCTAGCTGTCCTTGTAAATAACGTGATTACCATTAGTAAGGACCAAACTGTCTCTGACTCCAGCAAGAAGGTGAAATTAACTACTACCGAAGATTAGAATTTAAACTTTCTAAAATACAACTGCAAGTTATAGAAGTTTTAAAAATCTTTACTTGCTATGTTCACAAACTAGGAAGAGCAATGCCACATAATATCTGCTGGTATACACTTCCAAAGTCCTGAGCAACTCCTGCTTTTGTTAATCCAAACTGCCCAGATCTGCCAAACAAAAACAACAAACAAACAAACAAACAGAAAACAACAGGAAAAAATACAGCTCACAAAGCAATAGAACTGCTTCAGGAATTTTCAGCATCCAGAAAATTCAGCTGAAATTAAGCTGACCATGAAAGAAATGAACAGTTTTTTCAAGGCAATATTTCCAAAATGTGTCTGTTACTCATGAACTCCAACCCTGCCACCATGGACCCATTGTTCATGAGTCTATTAAGCAATGACAGGGATGACTGAATAGAAAGGCTAACTGCTGTCCACAGAACAAGTCATTCTATCTCCATGATTATGGTGATGGTGATAATGAGGATTATGATCTGGTCTTTGAGACAGTGTCTTACTGTGCAGTTCAGGTTGTCATTGAACTCACTTTGGAGCCAGGTTGGCCTTGAACTTGAGGCAGTCCACCTACCTCAGCCTTCTGAATGCTGGGATTATAGGCATGTGCCACAATTTTCAGTGCACTTAATTATTAAAGTCCCCTTCTGCTGATGTCACTACTTGGTGAGTATTTACATGGGATAGGAATGTCTTTATATTTACATGGGATAGGAATGTCTTTATATTTACATGGGATAAGAATGTCTTTATATTTACATGGGATAGGAATGTCTTTGCCCTTTTTCAGAACTCTATTCACGTACCTTTACACCAGATATCTTTCTTACCAATGTTCCTTCCAAGTCCCTGACCATCCAGTGAAAGCATGAACTACAGCCTATGAATCAGTACAGAGTCACAAACTGGGCCATGTTTTCTTCTAGGCAAAATGTATTACCAAGTGCACTGCCCAGAGTTCTGCCCATTGTGAGATTTCCCTTCACCACTGTCCATCACAGACATCCTGGAAGTGGGCTGAAGTCTGAAACTATATGTGAGTGGTGCAGGAAAAATGTACAGAATCATCTGTAACCAGTGCCTAGGCTTCTCTTACTCTGCAGCTACATGCCATGAGGCCATAGGTGCACACTGCTAAACTAATGGCTCCATTGTAGGCATAGGAGCCCATGGGCATTTGGGCAGCTTCTTCATTTACCTAGCTTGTGCCTTGTGGTACTGCTCTGCCTTGATCATATGTACACCTCTTTCATTTCATGATGAACTGTTGTGCTGTACACATCCACCTCTTTGATTTAGTGGACCAATAATATCTGAGTCTTCATTGGCAACTTGGATCACATGGTAACCTGGTGACTTTGTTCAAGCTTTCAGTTTCCTCTGAGGCCAGTAGCAGGCAAAGAGCAACCTTTCAAGTGGAGAGTAGTTGTGTGCAGGTGATGTCCAAAACTTCCTCCAAAATTACAAAGGCCTCTGCTGTTAATTACCTATGGGGACCTGGCTGAAAAACCAAGCAACATCCTTATCTGTCATTGGCACCCCAAATTCCATTCGATCTGCTGGGTCATATGGCCAAGCGGAAGAACAGTCTACACAGAAGTGTGGGCCTCTTGCAGAGCCTGTTCTCCATCTGGGCCACACTCAAAGTAGCACTGCTCTTGTTCACTTAATAAACTGCTAGAGCAACACACTTAAGTCATGAAAGTGTGGGTTCCAAAATCCAAATAGGCCCACTCGGCTTTATGCATCTGATTGTACCATGAGCCAGATGGGACAATTTATCTTTCACCTTAGAAAGGAAATCTATGCATGCCCCACTGGACTCCTAGACATTTCACTAAGGTACAAGAACCTTGAATTTTATTTGGATTTATATCCCATATTCTGGCTTGCACATGCCCTACTACAAGTCCAGAGTGGTTTCCAAATTCAGTTCTTTCGGTCCAAATGGCATGATATCATCAAAGAAATAGACCAGAGTGACACCTTGTGGGAGAGAAAAGCGATCAATATCTTTGAGAAGTAAGTTGGGATGCAGGAACGCAGAGTTAATATATCCCTGAGGTAGGACATTACAGGTCTTAGACTGTTGACTTTGCCATCTGAAAGTTGACTATTACTCATGCGCCTTGTGGTTCATGTGGAGAATACATGTGTCAAATCAATAACTACAAACCAGTTGTGAGAAGATCAAATAAACCAATCAAAGAAACCATATCTACTCAGCAGATGCAGTTGGAGTTGCTACTTGATTGAATTTATGATAATTCACTATCATTCTCCAAGATCAATCCATCTTTTACACAGGCCAAATAGACTGAAATAGAGATGTGGTGGGAACCACCAGTCCTGCATCTTTTAAGACTTGGATAGAGGCACTGCAATCCTTGCAATCCAACCAGGAATGCGATATTGGTTTTGATTTTCTATTTTTCCAAAGGCAACTCTAATAGCTTGCATTTGTCCTTTCAAACCATAATAGTCCTGATAATTTTATTGATTGAAATACACTTTTGTGAATTAACTAATGGTCAGCTGGGACACCTGGCTGAACTTATTCAGCCTGGTTCTGGGTGTGGAAGACCAACCTGAGGATCACTGCTGACAGCATAAAAGCAGAAGTGAAGGGGAAGATGGCTTGCTGCTGACTCACCTGGAGAAGATTGTCATACCGGTTTCCTGATAC
>RJWM01046628.1:0-12258 GCA_004363535.1 Dasyprocta punctata
ATCTACCTCTGCTTAAAATATCAATTATAGTATATACACAAAAAGATAATTGTAGAAGTTTATAGATTGTACTGTTCACTGTCTAGTAATGCATGATAATGGCATATACTAATCATTTAAAACTCAATGATTATAACATATCTGTTACTCTGTTAAATTTGATTATCTAAAGCTTAGATTGGGGCTGGGAATATAGCTCGGCAGCAAAGCACCTGCCTGGCAAGTGCAAGGTTGTGAGTTTGATCCCCAGCAAAACAAAACAACAGCAACAAAATTTTTTTAATAGAAAAAATCTTTAAAAATAAAGCTTAGATTATCTAATCAGGCACTGATAGGCATCTGATGCTCATTCATACAGCTCAGCAGTTAATTGCATTAAAACTGGGAAGAAGTAGTGACTAATTCATAGTGCAAATCATTTTTAAAAATATCAATTTGACCTTTCATTTACTACAAAATTTTTTCTTTGAACCTAGAAAATCTCCCTGATTACTTAATTAGGCGAATGCTAAAAAGACCATGTTGACATAAAAAAAAGGTTAAAAATATGATAAAAGAATGATAGAAGATAGCCGGAGATTTTAGAATTGCATTCTTAATTAACAAGTTGGATAATCACAGGCTTTGTGGAGTCAGCATACACACATGCCATCTATGGATGCTGTTAAACAACTTGAACTTATTCAGGTTGGCACCATGATGTGAGTCTGAGGTTAACCTTTCCTAAAGTTCATCCACCCAATTTTCAGGCAAAATAGTGGAGGATCAACTTCATCCCACAAGCCATGAAACATGCTGATGGCAGTGTGGCAGAATTGGAGGAAATTATGCATATAATGTATACATTCAACTTTTAGTATAAACATTTGGAATAAAACCCAGAACCTAATTGAGGCCAGAATAAACACATGATCTAGTCCTTGCTTTTATACTTCATCTTCCTAACACTCATCCTGTCTGTCCAAGGACCTTGTATTCTCTTGGAAGATGATGTTCATTAGAGCAGCAATTTGAAGACTTCTTCATCTATAATATTATACTGCCATTTATCCACATGAATTTTCTTTCACTTAACCCATGTCAGATCTTCGAGTCACACAGCAACTCAACACAATGTCTCTGACCATGTATTTACAACAGGAATTTCTGATATCACTGGCAATGCCTTAGTGCATTTATAAAGACTTATTACATATTTATATTATAACATTTATATTAGATGTTTATTGGCTCATTTATTTGTTTTCTGTCTCTCTCTCTCTGTCCTCTCTGCATTGCTTTAACATTTCAGGACTGAAAAAAAAAAATTAGCTTTCTAAATTCTCTATCTGTAGGCCCCAGAATAATGTGTTACACATAATAGACTTTCTAAATATTTGCAAAATGCACACACACAAAAAAAATCCCACTTTATTTCAGACCCAAAGCTAAAAAAGTAAACATTTCAACAAGATTAAACCACATGATGCAATGAATTTAAGTGAATTCCATACATGTAAGGCATACTTTAAGACTCACATGAAAGCAATTCCATGAAGTCAGACAAATGCAAGGGATTTCGGTACCTTATATTTGGCCTGGAATCCCTGGTTTAAAACTAGCATTGTGTTTCCTTCTTGAAGGCTTCCTGTGTGGTTACCAGCTTCCATGTTATCAGCTCATAGGAGTCTACACCTTTTTCCTTTGAGTCACTTCCTATGAGTTGCTCACTAATTACGGTAATTAAAGAAAACATCTTCCTATGCGAAATAAGGTGTGAAAGAACAATCAGAAAAAGTAAAATGGTGAGAACATTTCTCTGAGCAAAAGTAATTTCCCCTTTGAAAGAGCTCACCTATTATGATATCTTTGGAGGCATCTATTTAGAGGTTATTACTTTTCTATGATAAAGAATAAAATCACAAGGAGCTAAAATGCAAGAGTAAGTCACATTTTCAGTTTTTGTCAATCAAAACTCATGGGGTACAATGTCACTAACATAATCTTGGAACAGTACCTTCCAAGGTCTAGTAAGATCCTTTTGAAGAAGACTGTTCTCCCCTCACCCTTTATTGCATTATATTAACAGCATAACTTATAACTAGATGCCCCAACTAGATTCTTACAGTATTTCTTTGCAGCACTTAGTGTTATAAAATCATGAGGATCCTATATCCAGCATCTCCAGAAAATTATGCACTATCTAAATGTCCCTTTATGCTCTGAATCATAGTCCATGATTCAACACACATTTTGAGGTTTTATTATGTGCATGATATTGTGTGTTGTTACGTTTTGATGCTGGTACTCTACATTATTTTTGAGAGCCTTTGCATACAATCGCTATGGAAATTACAACTAGAGAAACATAATTAAAGTATGGTTTTAATTTGGAAGGTACTCCTAAGATGTTTAAACAAGTAAAATATGTCATTTAGATAGGAAGAAAGTATAATAATACACCAACCAACAGGTAATATAAGTCAATGAATGCCCTAGACCAAAGGTGTTAGAAAAGTGGAAAGAAGAGGAGGATATGTGTCTTAATCACTTTCTAATTTCTGAGTCACAATATCCAAAACCTGCAGCTTTAAGGAGGAAAGGTTTATTTTGGCTCACAGTTTGTAGGGATTTTCATCTGTAATTGGCCGGCTCCAAGACACGGTGGCAGGAAACAGAGATCAATGGGGGAGAGAGAAAGACAGCCTCTTCCAGGCCACGCCCCCAGTGACCCACCTCCGCCTATCAGGCTTCTTCCCCTAACATCACATTTAACTATAAACTCACAAAGGAAATAATCCACTGACAAGTATCACACTACCATGATCCAGTCATCTCCAAAAGCCCCACATATGAGTGTCTATGCTGGGACATCTAGATTTAAACCACAGCAACATATTGCTTCAGATTTATCTTGATCACCAAACTTTTGAAAATGCCTTTCACTTTTCGACCCCACTCAGCTCACATTGGCATAAACCATACATTCCTTAGCTACTGTCTCTAGAGATCTTCCTCATTTGACTACATTTTGTTTGTGTCATACCAATGATGCAACTTAACAGCAGATATATATGTGATTAATTTATTTTACGAAGTTTTGTAAGGTAAGACTTAGTTGTTCTCAATCTTTGTGGCCCATCACTAAATAAAGTGGCTGTAAATGAAAAGTGTTGATGGAATGTGACAGACCTGATCTTTGAGCCTAGTAAGCATTGAGCCTAATAAGCATTGTCTTTTTTTCTTTTTTTTTTTTTTTTTTTTTTTTTGCGGCACCAGGGATTGAATTCACAACCTCGCACCTGCCAGACAGGCGCTTGAGCCACTGAGCCAAACTCCCGGCCCTGGTTTTTTGAGGCAGGGTCGCATTATGTAGCCCAAGCGGGCCTCGAACTCACAACGCTCCGCCTACCTCAGCCTCCCGAGTGCTGGGATTAAAGGCGTGCGCCACCACGCCCGGCTTAGCATTGTCTTTTTATTCTGCTCCAAGAGTTAAATCTTGAAAGTACTTCAAGAGACGATAATACACAAAAACATGTCCATATCCCCATTCTGATGTATAAGAAAGGAGAACCCATTGTACTCTATATCTTGATGAGAGACCAGGGATGTGAAATCTGATTTCTCAATATCAAAATGTACTTTTCAAAGAGGAGGAAAACACTATCACAGGCAACACAAACATATCTTATTATCTAAATCTGGTTACATTTTAGACCAATGAGGGTATAATTAATTAACATATCTGAACAACAGGCTTAAACTCAGAGTATACCAATGAACTAAGATTTATCATTCAGATGGTGGGTTAAGGTAAAATTGCACCTACTATTATAAAGAAAAAGGAGAGATACATATATCCTGCCTTTTCTGCTTCATAGCTAGACCTTGAGTATATTGCCTAACTCGGTTAAACATGTACATATATTTGAAAATAAAGGAGAAAAAAATGAGTAGTAGTTTACAGTGCATGTATAGAGTGAGAAATTCCATATTGTAATGTGGAGATTTTGGTCACCTAGCAGTTAATGTTCAGACTGTGGCATCCAGCAGGCAATAGCTTCTGTCCAAGGCTGCAGGTACCACTAACAACAATAATAAAGCTCTTATGGTAAAATACGATACCTTTAAGCCTATAGCGGGTGTTACGGCTTGTATCTACATGTCTCTCTAATCTTCATGTGCTCATAGTGGGAGCTTTTGGGAGTGGCTAGATTGCGGGTATGTAATATAGAATTATGAGTGTGTGATAAATAAATTAGCCCACTGATTGGTTTAGCAGAGTTCAGATGTAGTTGAGAACAATTCACAGTGGGTGTAGGTGACACCAACCAATCGGCTTGGATCATGAATGGAATAAAAGGGAAAGGGAGACTTCCTGCTGCTTTGCCGCCTTCTCCCTGCCCTGCCATAGACTGTTTTTCCTCTGCCCTGCCTCTCTGTCATGCCACTTTGCCTCAGAGCCAGCAAAGTATGGATGGAAACCTCTACAAACTAAGAGCTAAAATAAATATTTCCTCCTTTAACTTGTGAGACTCAGGTATACTGTCCCAGTAACAACTAACTAAGACAATGGGCATTTTAACTGCAATTCTTTTACTTGGTTTGTAGTTAGGCCTTGCCCCTAATTTGAATCTGAGAGCACACAGAGATCCTATGAGCTATCACTTTTCTGCTTCAGTTAACCAGAATTGTTCTGTTCATTTCTCTTTGAACTAAGAGTTCTAAATAGAAGTAGGTGCAATGTCAAATTCCTTTGATGATTGATGATGATAATGATTCTCTTCACCATTTCAATTTGAGTACTTCAGTTATCAACTGAAAATAGTAACCTTTTTAAAAACGCTGTAAACATGTCTTTTGATTTTAGAATATTTTTCTAAAAATAGCTAAGAATTTTGTAACATAAAGCCTTTCCTTGCCTAATCTCTCTAAAAAAAAAATCAATAGAGGCATTCATATAAAGAAAGAGGCTGAGATATTTTAGGAAGTCATACTGCTCAGTTGAAAGAAAATCTTCAAGGCTTTTGAAGTTCTTGTCAAATTATTTACATTCATTTTTAAATGTAGCATGTAGTATTGAAATAAACAAATATTCATTTGGAAGATTACAGATGGTGAATATTAATTATGCATATATTAACTTGTAATGGAGCTTTGCAATTATAGTTAATGGATTATAATTGCTAGAGGCCTTGAAAGGGAAAAAATTGTAAAGGATGTTATGAAGCCAAGAAAGATAAGTCTTTGTTGGAATGGAGACATATAAAGCACTCATTAAAGTATTCTAATTTGAGAGAACATGAAAACAAAGGACCCTATCCCTGTCCATGAATTGCAAGTACCACAACAATCAAGTAAAAGTCACAACCCTAAACTAGAATGCAATTGTCAGAATGCATCAATTGAGTAGTAAGAATCAGAACTTACTTATATTAATCTGGTTAATGAGTCAATATATTATTGAGATACTACTGAAAAGATATGAGACTCTGGAACAGTATGACGGTCCTCCATTTTTATTTCTTATTTTGTTTTATTTCTTTATTTTTATTTTTGGTACTGGGAATCAAACTCAGGACCTCACACTTTCCAAGCAGTCACTGCACCACTGAGCTAAATCGCCAACCCCAGTTCTCCTTTTTTAAAGTGATGAGCAAAAGCACTGTAGTACCCTGGAGTTGGGAGAAATCTAAAGTGTAGATAAAGAGAAGGGTTATAAAAGGAATTATGATGTGTCATATACATGTGTCAAATAGCTACAATATTATTGTAGTAATCTAATCATTATCTATTGCAAATGTGTACTAATCAAAATTAAAAAGGATGCATCCTGTTTATTCATATGACAGCATGTGACTCAATTCAACCCTTGTGAATGGTTACTAAAGATGGAGGCCCCAGCAGCTGCCAAGCCATGATCCAAGGATAATTACTGAACATTCTTTCCATTGTGTATCATGCCCAGCTCATGAGGAAAAGCCTGAACTACAAGACAATATTACTTTGGCACCAAGGGTGGGAAAGTAGGATGTAATGAACACTAGGTACCACTTGTTCCTTCCTAATGCATTGAAGCTACATAAATAGACCTTTAAAAAAAAAAGACTGATGTCAAGAGTGCTTATGTTAAGAGTTGCCCATTAGGTTGAGTTAAGAAGTGGAAAAACTACTTCCTCAAATACTTACTTCTCTAGTTAATCTCCATTTGGAACAAAAACTTAATGGCTAGTTACTTATCATATACATTTCTGAACATAATTAATAGTGATAAGATTTATATGGCTCACTTCCTTTCTATCATCTCAGAAAATAAGAGGCAATGTATTTTGGGAAAAGACTATCTGATTATAAAAGAGGCAACTATATTCCTACTTTGCTTAGCCTCATATAACCAGCTGTCCTGGGTAACTTCTTTTCTTTTCTCAGCCTTAGTCTCCACATTTATAAAATGAGGTTTTATGCTTTTCAGATTGACTCCCAGTGACCTGTGTCAGGTGTCTTATTAAGGAAGACAGCAAAGATCCTTCCCAAATATTTAATTTTATTTGCATGTTGCCACTACATTATGACTTCCCGAAATCAAAAAAAAATTGTGTCTGTTTCTGTCATCCCAGATTCAGTAAATTTCATCTAGTTCTAGTATATAGGAAGCACTCAAATTTTATTAAATAAATGCATTAGAAAAGAAAAACATTCTAAATAAAATCTATTTGTGTATACATAGACATATCTATATTTTTTCTTTATGTTTAAAACATACCTTATCAATAATTTTGTCCTGCTTTGGCTCTTCCAGCCATGACTCCAGTAGATGGGTGTGAGTTCCAGGAACTAGATAAAAGCCCAATATTAAATTCCTTAGATGATGATAAAGATGATGATACCAGGAAGCACAGGGAGTGCCCAAGTGAGATAGGAAAGAAGCTAGCACAGTATTATCAAAGCCATTACCACTGTGGATGATTGGGGTTTGATTCAGTCACACTTGGGTAGAAAATGTTATGCACCATGCACCACCTAAGGTACAAGAAAGTTGGAATATTTGTATACCAATAATGCCTATGCAACATTGTTCAAAGGATAAATGACCAGGTTACTACAGAGAAGTCCCTTGGGTAAAGAGATGCCAAAGCTAGTAGTTGGAAGATAGGCCATCGTGCAGTGATGTGATAAAGGCCGGGGGGGTTACATTAATGATGTT
Organism: Dasyprocta punctata; assembly: GCA_004363535.1. NCBI lineage: Eukaryota > Metazoa > Chordata > Mammalia > Rodentia > Dasyproctidae > Dasyprocta > Dasyprocta punctata. The sequence goes on from RJWM01046628.1 coordinate 7,184, forward strand.
TACTACAGCTCCAGAATATTATTATCTCTCTTAAGCATTTCTGTGGAGACAAGCTATAGCAAGCATTTTGCTACAATGCAATTTTCCCGTTTATTGATCTACTATACCCTCAACACCTAGTATAACATACTCATACTTATGTTTGTCGAAAAACATTGTGCATCTCTAACAAATGCATACTTTATAAGGTGGCAAAATTATCAAATCAGATAGTGTAGATAAAAGTACACTAAATACAAAGTTCTGTATTACTAGATTTTTCTTTAATTATAACAAAATACCTAAAACATGGTTCATATATATATATATTTTTTAAAGGAGGCTTATTAAGCTCACGATTTCAGAGGCAGAGTCATCCTAGATTGGACACTTCTATTTATTTGGCCTCTAGTGAGCACATAATGGCAGATGTTATCATGGCAGGAGTGTGAGTTCAAAAGGCCAAGAAAAGAAGCCAGAAGTCAGTTTAGGGGCTGGGCTCACTCTTGTAAGAACTCACTTGAGATGCTGTGAGAACTATTTTATTCCTTTCCAAGGGCAGGATCCCAGTGTCCTAATGATTTGACACTAGTCACTACCATATAAAGGTTCTACCACCCCTCCCATGATCACACTGAGGATCAAATTCCCAACATATGAATCCTGGAGGGAGAAACCACACCCAAACCAAAGTAACTGTTATTGATAGTTACAGATAAATTAGAGAAAACTAAACACCATACCAGAACCAATCATTCCATAAAAGATTTCTATCTCAAATAATACTAAGATATTACATGCATTTGTCTTTAACATATTGAAAGTACTAGGGTGAAAGTATGACCAAGATATGACCAGATACCAGCATGTTCAAGAAAAGAGATAAAACAGTAAAGAAATATTTGAAAGATTTGACTTGTTGAGGTCTTTCTGATTGGGAAATGTATAGCAATTTTCTGCATCATCTATCAAACACTGGAGGGTGAACGGGGGTAGAGGTGTGTGACAGGCATTGCAGAGGAGAAATAGTTCATGGCGGTCAGAAGGTAGCAGATCAAGCAAGGGGCAATCACAGCTCTTTCTATCCCTTATATCTTATCCAAGCTATTTAGACCAGGCAGCACTCACACTCTTAATCTTAGTGCCCTTGAAATGCACCATGTATAAATTCCAGTTTCATACACTCTAGATTCATCCACCTCTGTCCCATCTATGACTGCATGAGGCTTGTGGGGAGTGGATCTAGATACAGGCCTTAAAAAAGTGGAAGGCAAGAGAAAAAGACACTGTTGTCTAGAAGAACTTCCCTTAAACAACCAACTCACAGTTTTAAAATGGCAATAGTAAAATAAACCATGATGCTAAAGGGAGGTACAACTCAGATGCTGTTTCGAACTTTAACAAATTTAGTTAAGAAACCAAAGGCCAAAAATCAAGGCCAGTGTTTTCCTCAGTGATATGAAAAACCATTTCCCAGGGCTTTTTTTTCCCACCAAGAATTGAATTTTTTCTATTTCCCACATGAGATTTAAGAAAACCTCCCCATCCCTCTTACCATTCCAAACAAGCAAGATGCAGATTATAGATGCTTTAGTAGCTGGGAACATTCTGACACACGATAAGATTCCTAAGTAACAATGTGTTGTACCAAGAGAAAATTGACTTTGGGAAATTGAGGATGGCGTCTGGAGCAGTCCACAAAGAATCCCTAACATCTGACTCTTTTAGATCAAGAGAGTCAATATTCTTTACTTGATTCTTGTGTGTTTAGGACAAATACTAAGTTATGAATGTACTTTGGAGTCCGTCTGAACTTCCACTGGCAACTCTTTAGTGTACAGTTGCCCTTCCAATTATCTCTTATACCATTTGCCATTACCTTAGGGGAAACAAAAATCCCGGTAGCAAGTAGGTTGAGTTGAGGCCATGTCCGTGACTATGTTTGGACACAAAGCTGGCAGTGCACTGGCAGCTACCTAATTACCCCTATAGGGTAGGGTGTGGTTTATACAACGTGCCAGTTTCTGTGGTAAGAATTCTCCTAGCCATGATCACTTCAAACAACTAATGTAAAGCCACTGGAAGTACAATGGGAAGAAATGGGTACCGTGACCTCTTGGAGCCAATATGAGCCAAGTTCAATGAACAAGACCACCATCAACACCTCAGTCTCATTGTTGGGATCAGTTTCAACAATTATGTCTTTCCTTCTTGGTAGATATTTGGATCAGAGAACTAATTTTCTTTGTCATTAAATATTAATCTAAGTCTTTTATAATCCAACCTGGCTAGTTTTACTTATTGGAAATTTGAAATAAGATTTAAATCTTACACACTTGTGTTTCCATGATACCACTGTGTTTCATTTCTCATGTAAAGTTTCCATTGATCTCCACCCAAAATATACATATAAACACACACAGACACATATTTTCTAACAATAAATGTTATAATTATTGTTAAAATTAGTGATAGGTTTTGAGATGAGAGTGGAAGGTAATAAATCTTTAAAAAGTTATTTAATTTTCCAAGATTAAACAGCCCATATGTGGAGAAGAGAAATTCAAATGCAACATAGGAATAATCTGTGACCATGACCTTTCCACTAATTAGAAAGGTTTTTATTCCTTGGAAGATTTTAAATAGGAAAAGTTTCAATCTTTCTAAAGGAGTTTGGATGTATATTAACATTCAGAATGAGGAGTGGGTCAAATAAATTTCAGTCATTTCATTCCCATCATAATCTTATTATTCAACTGAGTGGTCATTTACTAATTTTAAAAGTGAGAAGTTCTATCTCTTCACTCCTTCTATAATTCTCTGGATATTTGCAAGCAAATCATTTATCTCATTTGCAATATACAGGTTTTAGCATTGCTTGAAATTATTTTCCTATGGTAAATAGTACGTATTAGGCCTAACATGCTAAAGAAGAACTTATCGAAAATAAGAATTGGAACCAATAACATGACCTCAAAAATTTAATGTCTTCTCTGAATAAAACAGACAGTAATTCAAGACTAAAAACTAGACTTAACATTATGTAAAACTAATCTGAAATTAAAGTTTATCTTACTTCAAACAAGCTCTATTTGGGGTGCATTTTTCTATTCTGCCCATTAAAATGAAACTTTCATGTTGAATGTAAAACTTCTCCTGGAAAGATTTCTTATTTCACTTATTACTTATTCCTTTTATGAAAAAGAAATTGCCTTGAGAGAAATCCCAAGTGTCTACCCACTGATATTAGCAACCGGGGAGAAGTCAGATAGGTACCTCAGAAAACAAAATTGCCTGGACTATACTTAACTTGTCTGTGCTTTTCTGTCACACAGCACTGAAGAGACTACTGGATTCTTGTGCTGAATCAGGGATAATAAAGTTGTTTAAATATCAGATCAGTTGTTTAAATATCATTTGTAACCTTTGGGTATTGTTTGTTCAACCCTCATCCTTTTTTTCTAATGTTCTCAAATTTTATACAGATTACTTCGAGCCAAATTATAAAAACCTGTTTATTACAAATGGAGACACGTCTTCCAGATAGTGCGAAATAATTAATGATTCAGATAACTTTGAAGATCCTGTCTCAAGCTGCTGTCTTACAAGGAATTTCAAAGTTTCTTTATAAATTTATAAGATGTAATTTATATGGCATAAAGTAAAACAGATTGATTTTTTCTCACACAAAAGAGAGTATCACTAAAATGAGACAGAGTTCATGCATTGCTTTTTTGCAACTACACTGTTCTCTGCTTATAAATTGAAAACCCAGTTGAAAGGTGCAGTTCCACAAAGGACATTTAAGGGACTAACTACGATCTGCTGAAGGTGATGTATTAGGTAGATGATACTGGAAATCCCTGCATGTTTCTAAATCTGTTCAGTTTGGGGTCAAGTGTATAGTAAGGGCCACGCTTTCAGAAAACTGGCCATCTCAGCCAATAATTACATGCCTTATCTGGCTTTCTCTCTTGGAGACAATTAGGCAGACTGGTAAGTTTTTGAGTGATTCTGAATTGGTAAGTAGTATTGCAACATGGAAAAATCTATTGCCATCTCAAGGAATGACACAGGTTACACTGAATGAATTCGACACACTGTCACCCTACATTTTGTACTTTAATAGCCTGAAGGGACATAAGAAATTCATATCATTCCAAAGAAACATTCTTTTCTTTTAAAGTCACTTGAAAAAGGTCCATAAATATGTTGTTTTGGAATATGAACTGACTCGGACAGTTAAGAAGCGAGTTGATGCAGATTGCTCTATGAATCTTTGGAAGTTGTCATTGCCCAGGTTCTTTATTCTTCATGTTAGGAAAGCAGTAGACCATGCTGTCCAAAGTAGAAAAACAAATCCAAACTTCAGTCACATTATGCTTTGCCCACATGGCTCTAAGCAAAATTCAAATGTGACAAAAAATAGAATTAAATGGGAAGAGTGAAATTTCATGCATTTTTGTTGCACAGGCAAAACATTTTTCTCACTTTGCCCATTCTGTAGAATTTCTTGACATAAAAGCAGCTGCCATGAGCTTCATGCTAATTCCTCTGTTCTCTCATTCAGGCGTAAGAAACTGAGAAGATATGGTTCTTCAATTCAATTTTGCAAGGAGACATGTAGTGAAGAAAATGAAACTTACAAAACATAATCAGGATGGTATCAAGCTCGCTGGCAGGAATCCTTACAGACTGTACTCTAAATGCCATTTTAAGAATTCTAAAATAAGATCTTAGATTAGAGAAAAGTGCTGTATGAGAAAAATATCCTTCTGGGAGGTGTTATTAGAAAGACAAATTTTCAGGAAGCTACTCCTAAAAGCATCTGATTTAAGATGTAGAGATTCAAATATATTTGCAGTAGAGAATTGTTATTATCTGCCATAACTGTAGGATCAGCACAGTGATTTCAAACCAGCCTGTGGCTATGATTTTTCTAGGCAAATCATAATTAAATTGTAAAGCATTTCGTTTTAAAACTTGATGGGCAAATTTGATGTGAGGAAATTAATGCAAAGTTTTTTTTTTTTTTTTTAGTCAAGCTCAATCACATACAACTGATGTCCTTCAGCAATCGTGTCTGTCAGTCAGTC
>RJWM01046629.1:0-12245 GCA_004363535.1 Dasyprocta punctata
CATACAACAATAACAAACTGATTGAGAAACAAATTAAGAAAACAATAGCATTACAATAGCACCATGAAAAATTAAATACTTAAGAAAATTAATCTAAGGAGGTGAAAGGTCTGTCTGACAAAATCTATACTACACTGGAAAAGAAAGTACATTGATGTCAGGAAATAAAAAGATATCACTTATTCCTGGATAGGAGAAACTATTGTCAAAATAACCATCATTTCAAAATTGATATACTGATTTAATGCAAAGCCAATCAAAATACAAGTAGAATTAGAGTTAATAATTCTAAACTTCATACAGAACCTAAAGAGTACCAGTATAGCAAGGGCAATCTTGGGCAACAAAAGCAAACCAGACTTAAAAATATATTACAAAGCTACTATGATTAAAAAAAAAAATGAAGCACTGACAAAAAACAGACATGTGGATCAATGGAATAGAACAGAATCTGCAGAAACAACTCTAGGCAGATTTAGCTATCTGATCTTTGTAAAGAAGGCCAAAAGTTTATGTTAGAGAAAAGATAGCCTCTTTACCAAATATTACTGAGAAAAGTGGCTAGCCACATGCTAACATTTGAATTGAGAATAATGTCTTTCACTATGTATTAAACTAAAATAAAAATGGAACAAATATCTAAAAGTTAAAGCATAAAAAATCTATTGGAAGATAAAATACAGAAAACTCTTGAAGGCATTGGCATAGACAAGGACCTTGCAAACAGAACCTAGAAAATAACACTAAGAATGAACAAATGGGACCATATCAATTTACAAGGAGTTTGCACAGCAAAAGAAACAACCAACGGAATGAAGACACAACATACAGAATGGGAGAAAATTTGACAGATGTTACTCAGATAGAGGACTGTTATCTAGAATATGTAAAGAAGTAAAAAAATCAAACCCTTTTTAAAATAAAATAAAATAAAATAAAGTATGGGACCTTAAAATGAAGAGACACTTCTTGGAACAAGTACAGATGATTGATAAATATATGAAAAATTATGTAACATCTCTGGTGATTAGAGAAACGCAAAACAATCACTGAGATTCTGTTTTATTCCAGAAAGAGTGGCTATCATTTAGAAATCGAATAATAACAAATACTGATGTGATTGTACTGAAAAGGAATTCTTTTACATTGTTGGAGAGCATGCAAACTAGTACAACCATCAAGAAAACCAGTATAGAAATTTCTCAAAGTGCAAAATACAGAAATTCCATTTGACTAAGCTATTTTCTTCCTACGTATCATCCCAAAAGAGTTGAAGTCATCATATTATGGTGGTACATGGATCATGTTTATAGCAACACAAATCATAATAGGTAAATCTTGGAAGAGGGACATATACCCATCAAAAGATGAATGAGTAAAGAAATTGTGGGATTTATACACAACGGAATACTACCCTAACTTAAAGGAAGATAAATTGAGTCATTTGTAGGAAAACAGATACACCTTGAGTTCATAATTGTAACTGAAATAAATAAGACACATAAACTTAAATATTACATTGTTTCACTTATGTGGAAGATCCGATATGTAAATAGAGTAGAATAGCAGATAAATGTTAGGAAATAGATAAATGTTTTGCAAATGGGAAGGGAGCCAAGAGATGGATAGAGGAAAAAAACAGGGGAAAGAAAAGGGATGAAAAAAGGAATTCAGATGTGCTGTATACAAGTAACAACTCCCTATAAAGAATACAATCATTATGCACTATAAACTGTACTAAGAAAAAATGAAAATTGAAATAGAGCTACTAACAGCTGCAACAATGTCTGTAATCAGTGTATATTACAAATATGTGCTAATAAAAAGAAATTCAAAAAACTAGCTTATACCTTCATTATTCACTTTTTCCTAGGGCTGGGAGTTTGGCTCAGTGACTTAAGTGCCTGCCTGACAGGCGCGAGGTTATGAGTTTGATCCCCCGTACCGCAAAACAAAAAAAACATTATTTACTTTTTCCTAAAGTAGAAGCTAAGATTAAACAATGTTGCAGATACATTCACATGTGGCCTCCATCGTTTCTGGATTCTAGTATAATAAGATGTTACTTCTATATTTTAGTGAAATTATTTAAGACTCTCTTACTTCTATCGACTCACACTAGACTTTCCTTGCCAACTTAAAAGAGTAAAGATTTTTTACAGGGAAATTTTCCATAGCAAGAAACCTCAGACAGCATCAAAGAGCTCTTATTAATCTCTGGTCAATAGCCATCTAGTAACAGGGTCCTTCAGTACTACAATTGCAAGGTAATGAATTTTACTAATAATGTGAGTGAGATTAGAAGGCTTTCCCCATCCCCAAATAAAAACTGAGGAGAAAAATACTACTTAATGTAATTGCATTCCCAAGAGAGTCTTGTCTGTGTTTTGAGAACCCAGCCCACAAAATAAGGATACAGTCATGACAAGATTTCCTAAAACATGAGGTTGTGAGATAAAAACTGTGTTTTTTAAAAGTGGTAAGTTGTGTTAAGTTATTACGCAGTACGAGTTAGTTAATAGAGACACTAACCAGAAAATCACACAGCATTGTCCTTCTGTATGTTGGATATAGTTTTCTACTAGTAGAGTATTATAGGTAGGAAATATAACTGGGTTGCAAAGCATCTATGATAGTGGTGTATGCCTGAGTATGAAGTTTTCCTCGGTATGAATCAATTCAAATACTGGAACAAGGCACTGAAATAGAAGTCCTTGTACATGGAATGGTGAAATAGGGGATCATTGCTTGCTACAGTCAGAAACATGGGCATTCACTTGCTCTCTAGTAATAAGTAAAAGAGCCAATGAGCATGTTATAGATGAGAACTGATGTGTACCTGCTTTGTAAAATATAATTTTATTGAAAGAAACACATGCTAATTTGTTTACACACTAATTTGGCTATATTGAAATTGGAGTAACAGTCATCTTAGAGAGTGTGTGGGTTGTATAGCCTCAAATATTTATTATCTCAGAAGAACTGTGCTGAGTCTTGGCTTGGAAAATGAGATAAATTGAAATCTCTCTATACACATATACATATACAATATTGGTAAAAACTGAATATAAATACTTCTTATTTAGTGTGTGTTAATGTGTAAGAAAAAATGTTCTGAATAAATTGGAATACGAAACACAGGAAGAGGTTTGTGAAGGCATATGGGAATGCTTCATGAATGAAAATGATACAAAAATACTTAAGACAGTTTGAGAACAATGTTTTTTAAAGGCAATTAATCAGTTATAACAGAAAAAAAAGATTTCAAGATGAATAAATATGTTTCTTCGTTTAGATTAAAATTTTAAGTGACTCTATAAGAAACAGTAAGAAACAATTATATACTTTGGTTCATAGTAAATTTTGAATTGCCTACACATACATCTACAACAGAAACACTTTTAGAAACATCTAAGTAGAAAAGACAAGTTGAATACAAAAATAATTACCAGTATAGGACCAGGATATTTCTCTGCAAGGGAAAATAAAAACTCAACCTGAGAGTTTTGAATCAGAAAATGAACTCAGTGTTTTTGTACTCCACTAATTTATTCTGTATATGTGAATCAACAAAGTATTCAAATATCCAGATGTTTTAAAAAGTTATTTTATGAGTTCATTTTGAAATAATGAAAACTAAAGTCAGTTAGGTGATCATGAATGGAAATTTTATAATACAAAATAATAGGCAGTGAACAACACAATAAATTATGCATAGCTAAAGAGAAGTAAATATTTCAGTCTAGGGAAAAATTGAATAAAAATATTAAAAATAACATGCAAGAGTTAAAACTAATAACTGCATAATATTATTGTTTGTTGCCTGTTGTCCACAAAGTGCTAGTAAGGACAGAAGCAGAGACAAAAGGTAGAATATATGGAGAACAATAAATTTATATTACGGAATCAGTAAATTGTATTATGGAACAATAAATTTCATTGTATGCAAAATATGTTTCCTGTTATGTTACTTGTTGTATAATTATCTTCTCTCACCTTTTTTTAATTTTTTTGTTTTGTTTTGTTTTTGATACAGGGTCTTGCTGGCCTAGGGCACACAAAATTCCTCCTGCTTTAGCCTCTCAAGTGCTGGGTTCACAGGCAAGCATCACCAAGCCTGGTTTAAACATCACATTTATACAATGGCTGGAAGAATATAATGCAGTTACTATTTTAATTATTAATTTGCTGAGAATTATAGGAAATTTATGTTTATATTTCTTTACATTTTCTAATTTTATGATGGCGAACGTATATAACATTTTATAAAAGAATGTTTGAAACATTGATAAATATATGAAAATTTTACTCTGGATATGAACAGTATTATGGATAAAATATACATTTATATCTCATGTAAATTTAAATACTAGTGTTTCTTTTGCATTAAAAACTACTGTATACTAATTCAGAGCCCCATTCTTATTTAGTAATATAACTCACTGCAATGTAACATGGAATGAATTACCTGTGATAATGAGAATGTCAGTGCCTAAAAGTAACATCACTTTTATCAAACTATTATTCCAAAAGAAGTAAGTTTATGGACACACAAATTTTGACACATAAGTTTTTAATAGTATATTAACAGTCCTCTCTTAAACTGTAATACTTTCTTTCTAATCCTATCACCATTTTAAAATAATGTGCTACCTTGAAAAATGATATTCGATAACTTATTTATTAAGGTTAGATTATACTAAGTGAAGTTTTTTCATAGGCAAGTACGTCAAGAATGCTTATAGGACTGGATATTTTATGTCTGATGTTTTGTAAAATTATAATGGGTAAAGATAACAAAAACAAACTTATTTAAAACAGTGATTTTAGAATCTTCTGTGGCATATGTAATTTTTGTAATTGAGAAAGCAGTGTGGGAAAGCCTAACCTTCAGGGAAAGGACTTGGAATAGGGGGAAATAGTAACTAAGATGATAGATGATAAAAATTATATGCACCCAGACTATTTAGGCTGGTCTGAAAATGGACAGGAAACAGATGAAAATAGAAGTCTTCAAACGGTAAAAGAGATTTTAGAACCCTTGTCTAAGAACGAAGATAGTGTGGAGGTGGAGAAACCAGGTCGGTTGAGAGATGACTAATTTTCAATGAAGAGGTTCTGAGGCAAAGAGAATAAATTTGGCAACATATTCATAGTCACTAAAACAACTCAGGTTCCTCAGTGTGCAGTCTTCCAGGATTATTATTCAAAGTTCCCCAGTTTGTGGACAAAAAACTGGAACACGTGATTATTTGTTAATAGAAGGGATAAACACAAAAAAAGGTAAGTCAGCATTATTGTGAAATATTTATTTTTAAACAATTTGTACACAAGAAAAAAGTTATTTTCATGGAAATGAGAAAGATTTAATATTCTAGCATGTACCACTCAAAATAAAATTTAAAATATCAACCAGAATCACTACGTTTAATTTTAATGACTATGGAGAACATTCTTCCAAAAGTTGGTTTAAGGCTATAAAGTTTGTTATTAAAAATATTAAATATTATATTTATTTAAAACTAGGTTAGTGATGGAAGGGAAAACTGAAGCCAGAAAGCTCTGACAGAATGCTTCATAATTCAATCCAATTTGCTTATGAATTCAAACCAGAGGAGAAAACTTGAGAGCAGTGGAAAGTAGTAACTTTTACAGAAAGAAGAAAATGGAGAAAGTTGAAAGAAAGTAATATAGAGTTCAGCTGCTAACACAAAGTAGGAAATAGAAACAGCTCACACTTTTTGGCGTTCTCCAATACCAAGGTTTTCAGTATTTCACTCATTGATGGTTTCATCCATTAGGGCTTTATTTTTTGGCAAAAGAAGAACAGAAAAGACTTCCCTGTGCCACTATAAACAAACTTTAAGTCATTACATCGCAAAAGCTTTCCAAAAAGGATTTCTCTTCTATGGACCTTGAAACTGAGTGTTTGAGAAAGCTTCCTGGTGTGGTATTTCTCAGTTTTTATTTTCACTTTGGCTAAGAGGTCTATTTTTGCAACTTTTTTTCTTATTTTGAATGATCTAAGTTGGTTTTATTTTTTGAGTCACAGATTACTCTGAAATTATTGCAGATGGTTGAGAGGAATTTTGTCTCAAGATAGGGTAGACTTAAATGTATTTGTATTTCCATTTATGTACCAAACATCTTCTAGCTTATCTGTAGAGGCCCATTTCTTTATTCCCTTCATTTATGTGTTATACTTTATAGGTTTACTACCCTTGAAGTCATTAAAGTTTAAAGTTTTGCTCTCAGTAATACAAGAAAGTAGAATTCCAGAAATTAAGTTGATCAAAAGAAAAGTTGTTTGTCTCTCCTCAACACATATTTAGGAATTTCTCTTTTCTATTTGGCTCTATGCAGTGTTCATCAAATTTAATCTTTATTCTGTCTTTTATTGAGCCAAAACTCTAAAATACTTTTTGCATTTATCTTTATCATTTCCTTGTTTATTTTCTCAAAGGTCACATCCTCTATCAAAACTTTTTGAAATAACCTCATCCAACTAGATAATTTAGTCTTTTCAGAGCGCCTTATCATCTATATAAATACATACAGTTTTATTTGGGTGAGAAAGATTTTACTATGAACATTTTTATGTTGGGTCAAAAAAGAAACTGACAAAGACGTGTATCTACAGCAATCTGCCTATGAGAGCAGGTCAGACCATAAAATAATATCCGGCAAGCTCTTTGTTGTTCAATTTTGTTTTAGTAATACAATTTTAGAAACAGAAAGTAAGTTCCTATGCCCAATCTGTTAGTTCAGTTTGTGATTATGACAAGTAAAAACAGTTACATGATTTTAATACAGCTTCTTTATGGGAAATAAAACTGGTAAACAGTATCATTCTTCTCATGATAAAAGAAAGTAGAGATTGTGCATAAGAAGACTGTCTCAAACTAATGATAACAACAGTAATCTTTAGCTTTTATGTATGAACAATATGTTTATTGTATAGTCAATTTATATTAAAATTTATTCCTACATTTGGTGGCTAATCTTGCTCTTGTGCTTGTGGTGGTTTTAGAGGATATAGTAGTTTTGCTTTTGCTTTTTACCAAAGGTTCATGAATTTTTACTCCATTAATATGTTAGCTGTTTAAATATATTATATGTTGTACCTCATATGAGTTAAAAAGCAGATTTCTGGTTGAACAACTCTATAATCAGTCTCACATGGGAAATAATTTACAAGGGTCATTCATGTAAGGTAAAATATTTAAAATCCATGGTCATTGATTTGCTGATACATACTTCTAAGTTCAACGAAAGAATGGTCTAACTTGTGAAAAAGAGAATAAGTATTCTGGGCAATATTTAAATTAATGAGCATATAAAGACAATGAGTTGCCAAGTTAGAATTTTCATAATTCCCTTATGAAGAACATCTCTCTTAGCCTAGTTAGAAATGGACAACTGCAGTTCAAATACCACAATATTCAAGTGTTTGCACTGCCACACACCCCCGACACAGCTCTATGAAATAGAGGCCAAACAATGCTGTCCTCCTACACCAACATCTTTAGATGCAATCAACGCACTTCAAAAAAAAAAAATTTGATAGAAACCCTAACTAGTACGATAGACAGAGGTTTCAGGGATCACACTGCATTGTATATACCATGCTTCAAACATAAATTGTAAGAAAATGCGTTATTCCAATGATTATTTCTTTTTAGAATTGATTTTATTGAATGAAATTGATTTAGTGTAGCATTATGAATGTATATATTCATGTGCTTCAGAGATTATTGCAAATTACACGTGGATTGAATATAATATGGTGAATAAACTTTGCTGTCAGTTAGGTGAGTGTTAAAATCTTGCTGTTAAGAGATTTTCCAAACATGAATATAGATATGAATATGGAATTATGAAAATTACCAAAATCATTTTCTCCTCATCTTTTAAGCAGAGTCCTAAAATGTGACTGAAAGGAAAGATGCAGCCTTTGAAAGTCCTCCAAGTGGTAGTTATTGTCATCATCATTATTACAGTTTTTTCCTTTTCAATTATTCTAAAGTACCTTGGAAACTGAGCATGGTGGCGCACGCCTTTAATCCCAGCACTCAGGAGGCTGAGGCAGGAGGATTGTTGTGAGTTTGAGACCAGCCTGGTTACAAAGTGAGTTCAAGGCCAGTCTGAACTGCATAGTGAGACCCTGTCTCAAAAAATAGGGATGGGGATTTAGCTCAGTGGCCTAAGCACCTGCCTGGCAGGCATGAGGTTGTGAGTTTTATCCCCAGTACAAAAAAAAAAAAAAGCAAAAAACAAAAAACTAAAGTACCTTGTATATAACAAATCTATTCATAAGTCAAATAGTAAATCATAGTAGTAGGACAATAGAAGTAATATAATAGTAGTAGTAAATTACAATAGTAAATATTATCTCACGTTGACTACAGAGATGCAATTATAAATGCAATATTTAAACATCAGGATAAATTTTAATTAAAATAAAGTTTAAATCACATACATAAACAGAGATGGAACATAGTTTTAATATTACTCTGTCACTATATTATAACTAAACATGCTTAGGCATCGTGTTTAAGTAATTTACCTTGCTATTTTTCTTTTTTTTTTTGTCAGCACTGGGGGTCAAACTCACAGTCTCGCCTGCCAGACAGGCGCATAAGCCACTGAGCCAAACTCCCAGGCCTTGTTTTTTGAGGCAGGTTTGCACTATGTAGCTCAGGCCACCCTTGCTCTCTTGTTGTAGCCCAAGCCGGCCTCGAATTCACAATGCTCCTCCTACCTCAGCCTCCCGAGTGCTGAGATTAAAGGTGTGCGCCACCACTCCCGGCCCTTGCTATTTTCTAAATTTAAACATTTAAAACAAGATTAAAATTGTATTAAAAAATTAGTTGTTCCATTGTTTATATTCAAACAGCTCAATAAAAGAGATAGAAAATGATTATTAAAGAAAAAAGTCTTGATTTCAAATCAAAAGTTTTAACCTTGACTTATAAAAATTAAGATTAAATGGAGAACAAATATGTAACAAGAAATAATAAAAGAAGTGCGATGCAAGAACATAAATTAGGAAAACAACAAAAGTCATAGAAAATTGACAAATGCTTTCAGATATACTCCAGATTAGCTAGTAATATAGATAGTAAAATAGGATAAAAGGTAAAAATAAACAAATATTTTATTTATCCACACATATGCTAGTTACCTAGCCTTTGTAAAAATGATTTGATAAAAATCCAAGGGGGAATCAATTTATGTTACTTTTGTCCCTTTCCAAAAATTGATGATAGGGTATAAAGGACAATTGACTCTGATGTATGTACAGTGGATTTTCAAGTGGTAAGTCCTTTAGTCTTGGCAATAATATTAAAGGGTTTTTGATCACTGCAGTGGGAGCTAGAATTTTCAAAAGCATAAGATAGAGAAACTGAGAGGGAAAGAAGAGATTTTGTAGTTGGGGAGGAGAAAGGCCATGTAAATTCCTTCTGTCACGCTGGAATATGGGTTTACATGTCTATGCTTATATGAGTGATGTTTCATGGGAAACTCAAGGAATTGGAATGGAGCTCCCAGCCTCAGAGTTAACAGCAGAATATTGAGCTATCAATGTAAAGACTGTGTAATGAACCATAAGTGAGGAAGCACAACTTTCCTTGATTATGAGAAAACACTCCTAACACCCATCTCACTACCTTCAACCTCTGAAAATTGCGGGAACAATTGCCAGGATTCTAGGATTCCATCATAGCTGGGATGAGTTTTCATTCACTTATATTTAAGAAATCTAAAAACATCAAGTACTTAGAATTGCATCCCACTTAATAAGATTAGAGATGGGTACACATTGCAATGTATTCAAATCATGAGTAAATTGTTTATAAGATGAATAAGTTATTCAAACAAACAAAGGAACAAACAAATAAAGCCTAATCTTTTGAAAGAGTTATTGCTAATTAAAAAAAACATTTTTAGCAGCAGTAGCAATATATTTACCCTCCTAAAATTTTAATGAATTCATGCTTTTAAATCAATTTTTGTTCAATATCTCAGATGCAGGTATAGCAAGAAAATGAGATGACTCAATCTGCCTTCAGTCTGCTGTTGACCGGCGTCACTGTTTCCATCCTTCAGAGAGTTGGGCCTCTAGGTGATTGGGTATTTATTGGTGATTAATTTTTTGGATAGTCTTTGAAAGTCAGTGTTCACAGACAGGTGTTGGAGATTTGGATATGTCAGACGATCTTATGCCTAGAGGTAATATGTGTGGAAGCAATCATTCCTAAGTATGATCAGCCTGCTTCTCACTCAGCAAAATTAGTGGCAGCAAATTGATATACATAGGAATTCATCTACTGGGGACCAAACTTGAATAATAAAGCTGAAAACTTTAACCAGTTTGCATTTGCTGTCCAGGAATTCTCAATTGAGCTGAATTAGATGGAATGGTTCCATTGTGATTTAAGCATTTGATTAGGAATAATTCACATGTACTGAAAATAAAGAAATTGCAATTGTTACAAACTGAACACATTCATTTGTCTAATCCATATCTAATCTATTCCTTGTGTGTTCACATATTTACATATGAATTGATAGATCTATGTAGTATATACCTAGTACATAAAACCAGATATATGTCATGCATTAAACCTACCGTTATCTATCAATATCATTACAACTAAACTAGAAATAAAACCAAATTAGCAATGAGATTTTAATTTTATTGATCAACTGGGAAAGTCTAAAGAAACTGCATATGCTTATAGGCAAATATAAATTAAACAAGGAGTTTATACACTAGTGCTGAGAAAAACTTTCTAGGGGACATTATAACAATGTACACCAAAACTCATACAAATAAGTGTACATTTGACTCAGCAATTCTAAGAATTTATCCTAAGGAAATAAACATGAATGTTTTCACAGAATTTATGTTAGCAGCACTTCGTTAACATAAGTAAAATTTAGGGAAAATGATCATAGTTTTTCCAAAGTAAAAATTGTTTTATATAAAATATAGTGTATACTTAGAAAATAATTTTCTGCAACCATTAAAGTTTTCTGAAATGAGAAATATTAATTAGCTTGGAGAAATGATCACAATATATATTTAAAGTGATACATAATAGCTACTTATAAAACTCATATTTATAAATATATGTATGCATACATATATATGCATATACATACATATATTATATACGTATTATATATACATAATAACATCAAGGGCACATGATACAATAGACTTGTTTACCAGTAAGACAACAGGATAAAGTGAAATTAATGATCAATGTGACTGGTTTTCATGGCCAAAATCCCTTTCATGTGAGGACTCCTGACCCAGAAGGAAAGTCTAAATAGATTCAGTGCACCAAACCTAAGCTTTGTGAAGAGTTTTGTTTTTCCTGACTTTTTGCTTTGGAGAATGTACTTTCTCTTCCGTGGCTCCCAGCGTCCTCTTCTTTACCTCATCTGCATTCACCAGAGCTCAGAGGACACCTAACAAGTTGTATGAAGTTGTTTTCATTATTTAAGAAAGCACATGAACTTGACCTCTTTGCATGCCAGTGCCAGAGGTTGTGGCTGCACTAAGAGAACAATAACTTTTGGGAACTAAATCTTCCTAGCCTAATCACAAAATTGTTTGGAGACTCAACTCTGAGACCAGGAAACTGAAATGGTCCTGAGCTGGAAAGGTGAGCTTACACCTGCATGGTGGTTCTGGAGGTGCAATTGCATTAGCTTAGTCTCCTTACCAGTGCTGACACTGCTGAACAGGATGTAGATCCTTTTCTTCTGTTTTATTCCAATAGTATTTTTTGCAAAATGTACTCCCTCTGACTGGTTAGATAGTTAAACATCATACATATTCATATACATACTATATATAAAACATTTTCTTTGATGCAGGATATCAGTGTTTATATATTTATGTTTAAATTTCAATCCTTTCTAATTTTATTTTAGGGAGAATAAAACCAAGCAAAATGAAACAGAATAAAGCCAATCAAAACAAGACAGTGTGACACAGAATTTCAAAATAAGATAATAGGAAAACAACAATGGTTACCATAATGCCTCTTGTTGTCTTCAAAATAGCTATCCATTCCTTTAGACATAACAAAATCAAATAAAACAGAAACAGAATAGAATCTTTAGAAACAAAACAATAAATGCAATACAGGACTTCAAAACAAGATGATAGTAAATCCAAAATGGCTACCATAATGTATCTTGTTATCTTTGAAATAGCTGCCCATGCC
>RJWM01046630.1:0-12246 GCA_004363535.1 Dasyprocta punctata
GGCGGGGGGCGGGGCCGCGCGGCGGTGGGCGGGGCCGCGCGGCGGTGGGCGGGGCCGCGCGGCGGTGGGCGGGGCCGCGCGGCGGTGGGCGGGGCCGCGCGGCGGTGGGCGGGGCCGCGCGGCGGTGGGCGGGGCCGCGCGGCGGTGGGCGGGGCCGCGCGGCGGTGGGCGGGGCCGCGCGGCGGTGGGCGGGGGCTCTGAGTAGTCAGTCAAGGGACTCTGGATTGGGGAAAGGATGGCTGAGTTCATGCTTCTCAAGTGGAAGGAGTCTCAAGAAATTTGGATCACACAAATGTTTCATTCACCCATCCACTATTATTACAGAAATCTGTGCTGTCACTGCTGTGTGTGGCTGCCACCTGGCACGATGACTATGTTCCCTGCACTCTCTCACTTCATGGATTCGTGCAGAGGAAGGGGACTGGGGAGATGCTAGAGATGTCCCTTGACCCCACCCCACCACCACCACTCATAAATGAGAATCCTTAATAAAGCAGAAGAGAAAGCACACCTAAGTCAGGGTTCCTGTCTACACCTAGCAGTGGAATGGCACCCAGCTTGTCCCCAGGCTTGGTATTTCAGTCTCCTGTGTTCTCCAGGGTACCTGTTCCAACCTCCTGCACATTTTGTATCTTAGACTCATGGAATTGCCTTTTTGTTGTCAGTGTCCTCCAAAGGCTGTCTAAGGAAGATGAGGACTGGAGCTTGCTCATAGATCTCCTAGCACAGAGTCTGTCCCATGTAAGACTCAGCTTTATAGCTATGAATAATAAATAAGCGGCTACTTTACAGTGGTCTATGTGATGGGTGACATGCAACGATGAATGTGCTCAGTGCTACAGCCTAGCAGCTTACACTGTAGTGGGGCAGGAAGACTCTACCACAATATAAAATGAGGGAGAGACACTCACAGAAGGAGTGAAAAAGCTAGGGTTGTGTCTGCAGAAGGCAAATCATCGAGGCTCATGCTGGTTCCCAGGGAGAAAGAGAGAGAAAGTGACTTTTTGTTTTGTTTATTTTTGCGGCACCAGAGATCAAACTCACAACATCGCACCTGCCAGACAGACGCTTAAGCCCCTGAGCCAAACTCTTGGCCCTAGTCTTTTGAGGCAGAGTCGCACTATGTAGCTCAGACCGGCCTTGCGTGCCGCGACCCACGCGGCTCCTGAGGTTCTTGGGGTGAAGGACCACGAGAGGATGAGAAAAATAAAGAGAGAAACAAAGCTGGAGTCAGGTGGAAGCCTTATCCTCCTGATGGGAGGAAAGGAACTGGCCCCTCACTGCATGGGCATTTGTTTATACCTTTTAGCCACCTAATGTCACATGACACCCTGTTGTCCTAGCAACCCACTGTTCAGATTGTCTTGGGGCTAGTTGTTCTCTAGGCTGAAGTAACATCTTCACATGACTTGCCCTAGGCTCTCTTTGTTTTTGGAATGATCATGTCCGGATCATGACCTAAGTCAATTTCCAGCTTCAACGGCTCCCAACACTTGCGCTTGTGTTGTAGCCTCCTACCTCAGCCTCCGGAGTGCTGGGATTAAAGGCGTATGCCACCACACCCAGCTGGAAAGCAATTTTTTAAAAATACAAATCTAATCTATCTTTAGATGACTAATACCTGTTAATAGCTTAGTACCTTTTTGTAAGATGAAAATCCAAAGTGGGAGCTATGGCATGTTCTGCCCACATTTTTAACTGTCTTTTATTGTTTCCCCCCTTGTCTTTGTATCATCCACTGATCTTTCAGTTGCTTACTCCTCGCTCCCACACGAACTACACACATGCTTTCCCCTCTGACTAGTGTGCTCTTTTTCTCCTTTTCACATTCTTACACCTGCACATCCTCTAACATCCTCTAGGTCTTCAGTTCTCACACACACACACATCCACCCCCATACTTGCACTAAGCTCTGTCTTCAGGCCTTTTTAGTTTTGAGTCTGGTTCTCACTAAACCAATGAGTTGCCCAGGCTGGGCTTGAACTTGCCATCCTTCTGCCTCAGCCTCTCAGAATGCTGAGTACAGGAGTGTGCACCCTACTCAGCCTCAGTGAGAAGCCTTCATTGACATCTGGACCACGCTATTACAAATTCTGTGTACATATGGGGAAAAAAGTGTACATGTTCAAAATTCCGTTTACTCCTCCAAGTGTACTCTTCGCTTTTCATCTGCCCTATTTTATGCCTACACAGATTGACCTGTGTATTTTTCAGTATCTCCTGGGCCCTGTGACTAGCCAGGAGCACATGTAGGGGTACAGAGTAAGAGAGGGTGCCAAGATGTTTATCCCTGCTGCCTCCTGCTCCCTCCGCAGAGTTGCTGTATGTTGGCTGCTCCTTCAACCACAGGCCACCTCCTGCTCTGTCAGGAAGCTGTCTCCATGGAGATTTCTTTGTCTTTGGGTTCCAGGAACTGCCCCTGCCTCCCTCTTGCCCCTTCAGAGCAAAGAGTGCCATCAGCAATGCTGTTAAATACAGTACTGCATTATTATTTGTAGTCCCCTAGTCCCTGCCCACTGCATTGTAAATGGTTCTTGTATTTAACACTCCTCAAATTACCCTCTTAAAGTACACCATCTGTTTCCTCTGGGGACCCCATTGAGACATTGCCGTGGGGAATTTTTCATGTAACTAAAATTTACATCACTGGTGTCAAAGCTTTTCCTTATGGCCAACAATAAGGGATTATTTAATTTCTTATATTTGTAAAATGGAATAGTATGCAGTTATTGAAAACCCTTGCTTTTGCAAATAGAGACAGAATATGAAGAATATGTTGAATTTGGTCTCTATATTTTAAAAAATCAAAACAAATGTGCATGCAATATAAAAGATTCAATGGATATGCTCTGAAATGTTACTAGTTACTTTTGGGGTGACAGGATTCTTTTTCTATTCTGATTTTTTATATTTTCCTGGTTTTCTTTAATAATGCTACATTATCATTTTTAAAGATAGATAAATGTTATTTCAAAATATTTTTTACCTGATGCAAGTATTCAATTTAAGTACTTCATTCACTAAAGTACAAATTAAATAAGATAATGAAAGTATATGGCTTAGGTTATTACTTGGCACTGGGTAGGCACTCAGTATATCAATGATAATTTATTGTTACAAATGAATATTTTTCATATGTCTCTGCCTTACTAAAAAATACACAGAACACAAATTTGCTTTTTTCTGGATGACTCAGAAATATTATCATATTGTGCTTTAATAGAATGGTGCTTTGAGCTCATTTAGCTCTTTTCTATCATTTAATAAAATCTGTATAATGGAATCATCCCCAGGGATGTCAAGTGACTTCCCTGAGGTCACATAGAGTTAATTAGTGCTTTCACTTCACGTTTTCTCTTTAAAGACTTCCTCCGAGATCTGCTTTCTTTCCTCTGGAGAACTACTTTTTTCCTGTTTTTTGTCATTACCCATAACTTAGTTAATTCTATTAGGAGGGCTTTCTTTAAGTAATTAATCCTATCTCTATTTTTGTCATAGTATGTCATGTATGGTTTTTTCTCTCTTTGTCTCAGTTCTATTTTGATTCATGGTGCAATGCTAGAAGTAAGGGTACTGGGATTAAGGGTGGATCATGGCTGGATCAGTCTACTGATTGGACCGGTACTGCCCTAATTCCAGTAGACTGGATATGATATAAGGGATAGAAAGAGGCTTGTCTCCCCATGTCCTGTTGTTGCTTTGCTACCTCCTGGCCACCATGAATTGATTTCCTCTTGTTGCTTTTGCTGTCTTCTGCCACCATGAATGGTTAGCCCTCTACCATGTGCCACCCTGCCTCTGAGCCAACCAATGATGGACTGAAACTTTTATGAACTGTAAGCCAAATAAACCTTTCTTGCTTTAACTTTAGGTGTCTAGTATTTTGTCTCAGCAACAAGAAAAGTAACTAAGACAGCAGTGTTAGTGTTCTATTACATGAATGCATCATATTTTTTATTCTTCTGGTGATTGACAGGTTATTTCCAATTTGGGCTATTATAAATAAAACTACTATGAGCAGTCTTATACAAGACTTTTTTTTAACATATGTATTTACTGGGACATAGGCCTAACATATGTATTCATTGGGGTATAGAGTAGAATTTCTCTACCATGCAGTTAATAGGTGTTTCATTTTGTTTATTTATTTATTTTTTGGTACCGGGGATCAAACTCACAATCTCATGCCTGCCAGGCAGGTGCTTACACCACTGAGTTAAATCCCTGGCTAGGTGTTTCATTTTATAAGATGCTACCAAACAAGTTTCCAGAATTGTTGTCTTTTATGTTACTTTCCATTATTCTAAATCCTCACCAATACTTAGAATTAACAACCTTAATATTTGTATCCATTTTGGTGAATATGTACTAGTATGTCATTACAATTTTAATTTACTGAGCACCTTTTCATAGGTTTAGGAGATACATCTCAGTGGAATCTGTCAGATGAGGAAAAATTTATAATAAAGAAAACACCTATTGTGTGTCAAAATGGATACCTTGGTACATTGACAGTGCATATTTAAATTGGTATATCCTGGCAAGGAGGCATATGACAGCAGTTCCAGCTGAGGCAAGAGGATCCCTGAAACCCAAGAGTTCATGGCTGGCTGGAGCAATGTAGCTAGACTTTGTCTCAAAAATTTATTTTTGATACAATTTTGGATGAAAATATTCACTGGTTAGAATTTTAAATGTGCAACCTTTTCAATCTAGAAATTCCACACCTATGTATATATTCTAGAGATAAACGTGCACAAAAGGGCATGTGTAAGGGAGATACTAGAAAATATGAATAAATGGTGTTTTAAATGTTATAGAGTAACCATATCATGAAATACTGTATTTCATTGGATCTAATACGACACCAGTTGTAAGACCCATCATTGTCTTTGTGCTAATAAGAAGAATACTGGCAATCAAACTGTGACACAATGCTTTCTTACACAGAATTTTATATTCAGTGAAAGAGCTCTTTTAGACTTACTTTATGCTATGCTTGCAATTCATCATCCTTTGTAATCATGAAAAAGAAAAATAAGGAAATAAATAGGCAAAGGCATTCATAAAATAACGTCATGCTAAGAGTCTCACTCTTCTGATCACTTCTGATTCAGAGTCATCGGTGGTGTGTTTTCCCCCTTGGGTTGTCCTGTGTGGCATCCAAATTATCAGTGATAGAGTGTGTCATTAGAAAGTGTTCTTCTGCTATAGTTGCTAGGATTTTATCAAGCTACCCACACCCATTCTTAGGTTTTGATGCACAGGGAAGAGATTTGCCCACCAAGACTTGAAACATTATGTGTTTGAAGCTGATGAGCGGCTAGGGTGTAGCTCAATGGTAGAGTGCTTGCTTACCCGGTGCAAAGCCCTGTATTTGTTCCCTAGCACTAAAAAAAATTGATTAAATGTGTTATGTATCAAAACCTCTCTAAGTATGTATTAAACAAAATATCAATTTGTAAAAAAATACATACAACTTGATTACATTTATAGAAAAATAAAAACCCTAAATGTTTCTGTAGCAGATATTGCAGATGGCCCATCCAGAGCCATTCAATACCATCTCATTTTTAACCACCAGCAGATTTATCAAAATAAAATTTTACACCATGCAAGTCACCCATTGTAAGTGTATAGCTTAATATATTTTTAGTAAGTGTGTACAGCTGTGCAGCCATCACTATAATCCAGTTTAAAAGTGTTCCCAAGGAGCCAAGATGGCAGTGATAGGCAGGGTTTCTTGAGGTGCTGGTTCATGCCTAGCCCTTGGTGGAGCCTACATGTAGGTCTGCTGAGGGGCTCAGACTGCTGCGGCTACAGCCCTCTAAATCCCAAAATTTGCTATCTACTGATGGGAATCCAAACTAGACTGTAGATAACCTCATAAGGAGACTTAAAAAGCTGATCTGAATAAATGCAGTCCACAGTATTGCATGTTTTAATCAAGATCAGAAATGAAACAAATTGAGCGACTCAGTGCGACCCAAGACTCAACGCAAGCCTCAGGGGAATGCCCGGCCAATGCCCAGCCTCACAGGACACAGAGGTATGCAGCCCAGCCCAGCTCAGCCCAGGACCCCAGAGCTGCTCACCAGGGACTGACCAACATAGCCGCAAGGCCTTGGAGAGCTTGGGCTCCCCCCATCAGAGTGCAGAGCACGCGTGAGCTCCATACTTCAGTAGAGCGGCTTGTGCGCGCCCCATTGTAGAGCTCACGGGCCCCCGCCCAGCCAGGACCAAGGCCCCAGCACTGTAGGCCTGGGACTCTCCCAGGCTTTCCCTGGCACAGTTGTTGCTCTGAACTCCTTGCAGCTAGACTCAGGGTCAGGGTGGCATCATACTCCAGGGTACACTGTGCCTAGCTCCCTGGGACCTGGAGGCCTTGGCCCCCACCCAATAAGGCAGAGGTTCCACCCACATGCCCTGGGAGGCCGCCCTCACTGGTTGCGCACAGGATCCGGCTCTACTGGGTCCCTTGACGCAGCGTGACCCAAGACTAAATGCAACCCTCAGGGGAACACCTGGTCAACCTCGCAGGACACAGAGCCACATAGGTTCTAGAAGAAAATGACAAAACGAAAGACCAAGAGGCAGTCTCAGTCCCCCAGCCCACTAAGAACAAACCCAAGAGACACTGAAATGGAAGACAGTGGGAGTCACACAAATGAACTTCCTGAAATGGTAGAAAATGGAATAAAGAAACAACTTGATGAAGCTATAGAGAAATTCAAATCAGAAATATTCTCTCAGCTAAAAAATGAAATGTGAACCATTATTAAAGAAATGTGTGCATTGAAAGAAGAGCAAGATAAAAAAATAGAAGAACTTAAGAAAATGATCGAAACTTTGAATGAACAATATAAGACACAAACAGAATGCATGAAACAGATGCAAAGGGAAATGCAGGAAATGAAAAACTCCATGGAAAGTTTGAAAAACCGCTTAAATGAAGCTGAAGATAGAATCTTAGATGTTGAAGACAGCATGGGATATCATGGCCATGAAAGAAAAGATCTCCTAAAAATAGTAAGGAACCAAGAAACGACAATTCAACAGCTGCAAGACGATGCCAAGAGAAATAACATAAGATTAATAGGCATAAATGAAAAAGCAGGGGTCAATACTAATGACCTGCAAAGACTATTCACAGAAATAATAGCACAAAACTTTCCAAACATGGGAAGAGAATCTGAAATACAGGAAACTGAGGCATACAGAACCCCAATTAACCAAAACCAAAATGGATCTTCACCCAGACACATAATAATAATGGTATCAGAAATACAGCACAAGAACAAAATACTAAAAGCTGTCAGAGAAAAGAAACAGATCACCTATGAAGGAAAGCCTATCAGAATCACGGCAGACTTCTCAACACAAACCTTTAAGTTAAGAACAGCTTGGAGTGAAGTATTTCAAATCCTGAAAGGAAGCAACTTTCAACCCAGATTGATGTACCCTGCAAAACTATCCTTAAAAATTGAGGGAGAAATAAGATACTTTCATGACAAAGAAGAACTGAACAAATTTATGGCCACCAAACCAACACTACACAGAGTATTGAAAGACACTCTAGAAAGAGACAAAGAGAGCCACAATCTTAAGAACAACAACAAAAGGAAACCACTAAGCAGGGCAAGTAATTAAACAGAAAATGTAGAAAACCAACAACAGAAAGATATCATGACAGGGATGAGCCGGTACATATCAGTTATATCAGTCAATGTAAATGATCTCAACTCACCAATAAAAAGAAACAGACTAGCAGAGTGGGTTAAGAAACAAAACCCAACAATATGCTGTGTACAAGAAACACATTTCACTCAAAAGGAAATTCACGGACTAAAAATCAAAGGCTGGAAAACAATACTCCATGCAACAGGAACCCAGAAAAAAGCAGGGGTAGCTATAATGTTTGCAGATAATGCAAACTTCAAACTGAGAATGATCAAAAGAGATAAAGAAGGTAACTACAGACTTGTGAGAGGAAAACTTCAAGAGGAAGAGATTACAATTATAAATATATATGCACCAAATATGGGAGCACCCAACTATGTAAGACAATTCTTAATAGACATGAAAAACCAAATAAACGATAATACAGTTATAACAGGGGACCTTAATACCCCATTGTCACAGAGAGACAGATCAACCAAACAAAAAATCAGCAAAGAAATAGCAGAACTGAATCAAACTTGTGAACAAATGGACCTAGTAGATGTATACTGTGTATTCCACCCAACAATATCAGAATGCACATTCTTCTCAGTTGCACATGGGTCACTCTCTAAAATAGATCACATACTGGTCCACAAAACATGCTTAAGTAAATGCAAAGGAACTGAAATAATTCCATGCATATTATCTGACCATAGCACAGTAAAATTGGAAATGAATGACAAAAAACCTGCAATAACTGCATAAACACATGGAAATTAAATAATACTCTCCTAAATAACCAATGGGTCACAGAAGAAGTTAAAGAAGAAATTAAACAATATCTACAATTGAATGAAAATGCAAATACAAATTACCGGAAAATGTGGGATACAATGAAAGCAGTCCTCAGAGGGAAATTTATAGCACTAAGCTCTCATATCAGAAAAATGGAAAGAACACACATAAACAACCTAATGCTGCACCTCAAACTTCTAGAAAAAGGAGAGCAAGTCAAGTCCAAAGCCCAAAAAAGGGAGGAAATTATTAAGATTAGAGCAGAAATTAACGCAATTGAAACTAAGAAAACAATACAAAGAATTAATGAATCGAAGAGTTGCTTCTTTGAAAGAGTAAATAAAATTGATAAACCCCTAGCCAATCTTATCAAGAAGAGGAAAGAAAAAACTCAGATTCATGCAATAAGAAATGAAAAGGGTGAAATCACTACAGACCCGGTGGAAATACAGAATATCATCAACAACTCCTTCAAAAGACTTTACTCACATAGATTTGATAACACAGAAGAAATGGAGAGATTCCTAGAAACCTATGAATTACCAAAGCTGAATCAAGAAGACCTAAAGCTGCTGAATAACCCAATATCAGTTTATGAAATTGAAAATGTAATTAAGACCCTACCAACAAAGAAAAGCCCTGGCCCTGATGGATTCACTGCTGAATTCTACAAGAAATTTAGGGAAGACTCAATGCCAACACTCCTCAAAGTCTTCAATGAAATCGAAAGGGAAGCAAGTCTCCCTAACTCATTCCTGGAAACAAGTATTACCTTAATACCAAAACCAGAGAAAGACCCAACCAAAAAAGAGCATTACAGGCCAATCTCCCTAATGAACATAGACGCAAAAATCCTCAATAAAATACTGGCAAATAGAATACAGAAAGATTATACACCAAGAAAGTGGGATTCATCCCAGGAATGCAGGAATGGTTTAACATATGGAAATCAATAAATGTAATACACCATATCAACAGGGCCAAGGACAAGAACCACATGATCATCTCAATAGATGCAGAAAAAGCTTTCGACAAAATCCAACACCCATTCATGATCAAAACCCTACAGAAAATCGGAATAGATGGTCTCTACCTCAATCTGATAAAAGCTATATATCATAAACCAACAGCCAACATCTAACTGAATGGAGAAAAACTGAAAACTTTCAACCTAAAATCAAGAATAAGACAAGGAGGTCCATTATTACCACTCCTATTCAATATAGTCCTGGAAATATTAGCCAGAGCAATTAGACAAGAGAAAGAAATAAAGGGAATAAGGATAGGAAAGGAAGAAGTGAAATTATCATTATTTGCAGATGATATGATACTCTACAAAGAAGACCCCCCAAAATCCATTAGAAAACTTCTAGAAATAATAACCAAATTCAGTAATGTAGCTGGATACAAAGTGAACACTCTAAAATCAATAGCACTCCTGTACACAAACAACAAAGTCACTGAGAGGGAAATAAAGGAAACCACACCCTTCACTATAACATCCAAAAAAATGAAATACTTAGGAATCAATCTAACAAAGGAAGTAAAAGATCTATACAATGAAAATTACATTACTCTAAAGAAGGAGATCGAAGAAGATTTCAGAAAATGGAAAGATATTCCCTGTTCATGGATAGGAAGAACAAACATCGTGAAAATGGCCATTCTCCTAAAATTATTGTACAGATTCAATGCAATTCCGATCAAAATACCACCTGCCTACCTCACAGAGCTAGAGAAAGCATTGCTGAAATTCATCTGAACCAGAAAAGACCTAGAATAGCAAAGGCAATTCTGGGCAACAAAGGAAAGGCAAGAGGCATCACAATCCCCCCCTTGAAACTATACTACAAAGTTACTGTGATAAAATCAGCATGGTACTGGAATCAAAACAGACCTGAAGATCAGTGGAATAGATGAGAAGATACAGCCACAACTACAAATACACTCAGCCACCTCATCTTTGATAAAGGGCCCAAACAGGTACATTGGAAGAAAGACACCCTGTTTAACAAATGGTGCTGGAAAAACTGGCTTTCTATATGCTGTAAACTAAAACTAGACCCATGCTTATCACCATACACTAAAATAAAGTCAAAATGGATCAAAGATCTGATTTTAAAAACAGAGACACTAAACTTACCAGAAGACAGAGTAGGTAAAAATCTCGATGACATAGGAGTAGGCAGAGAGTTTATGAACAAAAATCAAATTGCACGGGAAACACTTCCCAGAATCAACAACCGGAATCTCATCTTACTAAAAAGTTTTTGCATGTCAAAGGAAATCTCCAACAGAGTGAAAAGAAAACCCACGAACTGGGAAAATATCTTAGCCCATTGTCCATCAGACAAAGGACTTCTGTCTAAAACATATAAAGAATTAAAAGAAATCAGGCCCCTAAAATTCAAGGACCCAATACAAAAATGGGCATCTGAGATGAATACACACTTCTCAGAGAAAGAAATACAAATAGCAAATAAATATGTGAAAAAATGTTCAACATCCATGGTCATTCGGGAAATGCAAATTGAAACAACCCCGAGATTCCATCTCACTCCAGATAGAATGGCCAAGATTAAAAAATCAACCGACAACAAATGCTGGAGGGGTTGTGGGGAAAAAAGGAACTCTTCTCCAATGTTGGTGGGAGTGTAGACTGGTGCAACCATTGTGGAAAACAGTGTGGAGATTCCTCAAGAAGCTAGGATTAGAGATCCCATTCAACCCAACTATCCCACTTCTGGGCATTTTCCCAGAAGAATTGAAAACATCATGCCACAGTGATATCTGTGCACCCATGTTTATAGCAACCTAATTTGTAATAGCCAGATCTTGGAAACAACCCAAGTGCCCATCAAAGACTGGATATAAAAGATGTGGTATTTTTATACAATGGAGTACTACTCAGCTATTAAGAAAGATTGTATTGAGACTTCTATAAGTAAATGGTCACGACTTGAGACCATACTCATAAGTGAGATAAATCAAACCCACATGTGTAAATACCGTATCCTCTCCCTTGTGTAAGAAACGGAAATAGTATATAAGATCCAAAATCTATAATAATACTATGTAAGGGTAAAAAGCAGCACGAAGAGCAAAAGTAATTGGGAAGGGAAAAGGGGGAAAGAGAAAAGGGAACAGGAAAAGATATAAATCTGTATATATGTATATGTAAGATAACTAAAATGTTTTGTAAACACTGCTGAATGTATTCATTATTGAGAAAGAACGTTTAATACTCATATGATTGGATCAGTTTTACATGTCTCTATCTGTTAATGTAAGTAACCATTTTGAAGATAACAATACGCAGTATTGCAACCATTGTCAAGTTTCTATCATCCTGTTTTGTAAACCTGCGATGTTACTGTTGTGCATTTACTCTAGTTGTTTGTTTGTCTCTCTTGCTTGTTGTCTTTATTATGTATGTCTTTTTTTTCTTCTTCTTCGCTTAAATAAAAAGAAAAAAGAAATGAAACAAATTCCACCTGCCCTTTCCAAGATCATACAGAGAAGGCATCTGTGGCACATGTGCAATGAATTTTGATGGAGGCAATACTATAGGTTGCACTCAGAGGACAATCACCATGCTTAACAATGCTGAGACAGCAAATGATGTGGGAAACATCTTGGGCTTAAGCTCATAACAGACAGGAAGCCTTCCAGCACTTAGAGACAACAACCGAATCCTGCCTAATCATCATCCTGCCCTAATTATCTTGTATCCTAGACATCTTGGCATTAACCTGAGAGATATGCTCCTGTCCTCATCATACTGTACT
>RJWM01046631.1:0-12256 GCA_004363535.1 Dasyprocta punctata
ATTTTTATGTAGTTTGTCTATTTCATCTTTTAAAAGTTTTGTATAAATATTTCCCAATATCTTTTCCTCTTTTTAGTAAATATAATATCAATAGTGATAATGTTTTTACTTTTTTAGTTTTAAAATTTGTAGTGGGTGTATTTCTTTTCTAACTTCTGCAGAATACCTCAAATATTTAAAACTATATTTTTCTTTTTTATCATGGATTTAGCTGAATAGCCTAAGTTTTATTGTTTCATAATTTGCAATCATTTTGTTAAAATGTGTTCAAATTCCAACAGTGGCTTCTTTTTTTGTGAGTCATAATCACTATTTGACTCATAATGCACTATTTAATCTCTAAAAAATTGAGTGATTTTTTTAAGATACAGTTTTTTATATCAACTTGACTTCCTTTTGATTTTTGAGATGTCTTGAAACAGTGAGACCTGATATATGATTAATATTCACAAATCTTCCACATGGATGTGATAATATTATATAACCTTAGACATTGAGTGGTTCCTTATTTATAACAAACCAGCTTTCCTAATATTTTAGTCGACTCTTCTACACTTTACAGATATTTCATATTCTTGTTTTATTCAATATCTTGACATGTTGATATTTATTTGTAATTTTCCTATGATATTTTAAATATTTTTCTGTTCTCTGTTACTGATAATTAATATTAATGTTTGAAAAATTATAATTGTTATATATTCTTTCAAACACTTTGAAATTCTTTCAATATTCCTCTGTATCTCCAATTATGCAAAATATCTTAAAATTAAATGTGTCTAATATTAGGTGGTAAAAATGAAATTTGATTAGTACCTGTGTATTTATTTTTTCCAAGTGGAGTCTCAAACTATTTTCGCTCTTAAAGTGCATCCATTGTCCATAAATATAAAAAAAGTCTCTAAAACAATAAATGACCACCTACTTTTTTTTTGTGACTCTTAAATGATGAATATCTTGTTACTATGAGGAGAAAAAATAAGACACATGCACACACATATATATATACATGGAAATGAAATCATTTCTGGGAAATATGAATATTGATGTATTCCTTACCTGTTAATAATATCATTATTTTCTTGAACAAACATGTCAAATACTTATTAAATCAGCAAAATAGCTTTTTGCTATTGTCAAAAATTTCAAATCTTTAATTGTTATGCATCAGTTTTGCAAGAGATTAATGATTGTAAAGTCATCCTTATTGATGTACTTAACTATTTTCTCCCTCTAGCTTCTCAAAATCTAAGGGTTACCCTAATTAAAATTGTTTAATTTTTTTCAATTTATTTGGTGATCTCCAAATCCTGTAATATGTAAAAATATCCTCTATGATATAAGTTGTTCTCTAGAGCTCCCAGTGTTTTAATTCCTGAATCCTAAATTATAATCTTTGAACAAGGCATATGTATATATGCCCTCTCAAGAATCTAATCCTCATAACAGCAGATTCATTTTTATGCCTCTCTTAGGTAGATCCAGGTCTCTTACCATTTGGACCAAATATATTTCGAGCAAGTATATTTCCTTAAGAAAGTTATGTTTAACTGTAATTGCCTTCCATAGTTTGAGACAGGTTAACCCCTAAGTGTATCACCACCAATAGCTTCTGATCGTTTCTGCTGTTAATAATTGTTCTACTTTTATAGCCATAGAAGTATGCAAAAATACTTTAAATATTCATTGGCAAAAGTTAGAAAAGAAAGTTAGAAACGGAGACAATGGAACAATAGTACTCTCCTAGCTTGTACTATAAGTAATTTTGAGGGCAAAAATTACATTTTACATATTAGAATCCTAAATTCTAAACACCTGCATAATAGAACACTCCTTTTTGTACAGTGAAGGGAATTCTTGTAAACAATATTCTTTCTCGAATAAAATGTAAACAAGTCAGATATCATGCACAGCAGTATGATTGAATATATATATATCTTGACTCCCAAAGATATCTTCTTTTTCTTTCCCAAATTCATTTTCTTTTTTCACAAGAAAGGCCTTACATAAAAAGAAAAGACATTGGAAATATTTAGGCAAATTTTTCTTTCAAAAACTCACAGGTAAACCATTTGTTTTACACTCAACACCTGCATGCATTCAGAAAATAAAATTACATATGTGTACTACCTCAGTTCAAGGAAACCAATGGCTCTAGAAGGTCTCAATTTTTAAATCTAGCTAGTTACAATGCCTACTCAAATGTCTATGATGAGTATGACTAGTCTCATAATCCTTTCATTTCTCATGAGTATCCTTTTTTAGCTGCATCTTATCAATTGATGTCACTCATTACTTGATAAATGTTCTGGTATGTAGTCCTCATTTTGTATTTCTTGTAAGCAAACTATTAAAAGTTACACAAGTTCACAAAATTTACCAAATTCTCAGGCAAACATGAGGTCAGAGGAAAAGTCACAAAGACACTGCTAATTCTTTTTTTTACAATCCCACAATTCCCTCTTGGAAAAAAAAGGTAGAGTTTCATAAAATAATAAAGGAAAAGATACTTCCTATGTTACAAAATTCCAGGCTGAGGTTACTAAATCTTGAATGTGCACTTTGTTTCACAGAATTATCTGAAATCAACAAGTTTTCAGAATCAATTTTCAAAGTCCATCTCTAGTACCTGATTTTCTAGTTCATCTTGTCTATAGTTGCAATCAGTATATAGAGACAATAAAGATAGAAATTCTACATTTCATTAATGCAATGGATAAAAATTGTTGATGGTACACTAGTAATTCCAAACATAAGTGAGTAATTTGGTATAGATCTGTATCTTTTCTGAAAATTTCAGATACTGCTATAAAGAAAATTATTATAAAGTATTTTAAAATGTCAAGAGTTTTTCTTTGGTACCATGTAACTTTTTTGGTACCATGTATATGTATTAATACTTACATATTTTAGTGTTCTTTACATTTCAAATTTATGTTTTTTTGTTCTAAATTACAATAGAATTTTGCAAAATATGTTTGCTAATTTAAATATTCATTTATAATTCCGATGCTAGTCAATATTTAAATGGTATTTCTTTTAATGAGATATGAAACAGTGTTTCTCTTCTAAATATAATATTTAAGTTTCATGGCTATCTGAAAGTTTGCACATTTTACTTTCTCAAATATACCAAATATCAGTATATCATATGATTCTGTATGTAGTATATGAGGTGGCATATTGCAAAAATGCTGATCATAATCCCTAAAAGAAACATAAGAATTTTACATTGGCATGTAACTAGGAACAGCAAATAAAACTACGTTGTATTTTACATTTTCTAACATGTAAAACAGCAGTTTGCTGTCTTCAGGGCATTCCCACTAGGAAAGCACAGCAATGACTTTCTGACAATCTCATTTTGGAAGAGCATGGAAATATCCTGGGTTACTTCCAATTGTTTATAGGTATCATTTAAAGGTGTGCAGCTGTGATTTTGCTCGTGCTTTCCACCTGTCATACTGTAATTGCCTTAGAATTAAGTCTCTGAAAAGAGGCAAAGATTCTTAAGAGATGTATTTGGCCCCAAATTAGCCAGAGATATACATAAACCTAATCATCTTCCCATTAAAAAGAAAGCCATAGAGGAATGTTTCTTAGCTCTTGGCAGATGGTAACAGAAATTTGTCAGCTACTCTCACACTGCCTGCCATATTCTTAAGGGAAAATTATCATCTACTTGTTAGATTTGTAGCATTTAAATTATGATACTTTTTAAGTAAAGACCAGAATTAGCATTAGAGAAAGATGGATTAACTGTTATTTATTATGTAACCAAACACCAAAGGTGAAATGTTGCATTTAGAATTTCAAATAAAATAAAGAACCTTCATCACCAAAAATTATCCAATAAACTCATTAAGCCTTTTGAGGAAGAGTAAAAGTATAAATAGAAATAACACTGGTAATAATTACAACTTTCTACATATACTTAATTGAAATGAAACTCTTAAATCCTGAATCACAAAATAGCATGATTTAAGATTTTTATTCCTATTAAATGTGCACTTTAACATTTCATGTTAAGTGTGAGCGTTAAAGCTCAGCTAAATGTTACGATTTCACAAGAAAATTAAAATAGATAAAAAGAAAGAAATGGGTCAAGTTCATAAGAATATTCTTTTTATTGCTGCTTCCGTTTCCAAGGCAGATAGCTTGAAAAACTCCCACCCTCTACAAGGGAAAAAAAATCATGTACATGTATTTTAGTTGAAATCTGTCCGCACATTTCCAGTGCAAAAGGTTTCCTAGTTAGCTCAGCAAATATATTGGTTTTTATTTCCAATTTTGTGGTATCTAGATTCCATAGTCCAGAACTAAAATGAGAATCAACCATTATCAGATTTATACCTTACACAAGATTCATTCTATCTTTCTGTTGACTTTTTATTTCTTCATTTTCTGTAGCTCTAGTAACTATTTCTCTTTCTGCCAATATTGTTTCTAAGTTCCACTGAGAGTCTCTGATCACCTTTTACATATTTTCCTCTTAGATAATATTTACAATAAATTCAGCTCTCATATTTATGGAAATGATGTGTGAATTTTACAATGATATATTGAATAGGAACCTTGTAACAGTCCAGCTCATCATTTCTGACATGGAAGTGACTCTATGTTGCTTTTCCATTTTTCATCAGTGGCACTCCAGTTCTCTCAGGTTTACAAGTTTGAGGAGATTCTACTCTTAAACGAATCAAATATTCTTAAATATCCACTATCACATGCCATCATGTCATCTTGGGCTCTTAAAAAACAATCTAAGAATGAGAAAAAAGCACATAACATGGCTGGAAATGTCAAGCTTTTATTTCATATTGTATTTTAAGAAGTTTAAGTATGTTCTATGGAAATATGGAATAGCAGATTGAAACTCAAAGAACACATTGTAAAATAAGTAAAAATTAAATAACCAGAGAAAATGGGAAAAAAATCCATGTGCACTGTGTAATTTCAGCAAAGCCAGAAAGTTCGAAGTATAAAACATACAATAGCCAGAGGCCATTGAGAAGTATTCAGAGAAGGAAGATGAGAAAGGAGGCGTGAGAGTTGATTGGAAAACCTGTAATTCTTTCCTATAGAATGAACTTCATTAAATAGTAATGATAACATTTTGCGGTTTCCATAAAATGTGTTCCCAAAAAAATTATGTTGAAGACCTAAGCCCTAGTTATGTAAATGCAACCTTATTTGGAAAGAGGACCTGTTTTAGTCTGTTTGGGTTGCTACAACAATGTACCATATAATGGGTGACTTGAATGACAGAAATCCATTTCTCAGTGTTCTGCGGACTGAAGTCTGAGATCAGGGAACCAGCACTGTTACTTTCTGAGGAGGGCTTCTTTTCAGAAGAAGTTAGCATATTGCTAACTTCTGATATACTAAGACGGCTTGAAGAAAAAAAAATGTCTGTCTTACTTATTTATTTATTTATTTATTTATTTATTTATTTGCAGCTGGCAGGCAGGCACTGTGCCACTGAGCCTTCCCCAGCCTATTTGTCATTTTTTATAAGGCCCCATTCATGAGGGTCCCATCCTCATGACTTGAATACCACCCACAAACCCCACTCCTAAATGTCATTACACATTAGAATTAGCTTGCTATATAAAAATTTTGAGAGGACTCACATATTTAGTACATAGCAGAGCCTTTGCAGTTGATTGAGTTCAGATGTAGTCCTTAGGGTAGGTCTTAATCCAATATGATTTGTGTTCAGATAAAAAGAAGAAGTTTGGAAATAGAAACAGAAAACATGGGAAATCATGCAAAGACATAGAAAAACATAATTTTCAAGCCAAAAGACATGTACAACTATCAGAAACTAAGAAAGCTATATGGAACAGATTCTCCCTCACAGCCCTCAGAAGGAATTAATCCGGTAGGCAATTTCATTTTGCACTGTTAACCTCCTAAACTATGAGACAATAATTTTCTATTGCTCAAGTCACCCACTTTGTGGTATTTTGTTTTATCATCCCCAAAAAGCTAATGCATATAGAAATACCATAGATTTAATGATATACAATTGGATTCAGAAAATAGGTAATCATAATAGTTTAGAAATAAGTGACAGTATCACAAGATGTTACAATGGAAAAGGTGGTCAAGATATAAAAACACTTTTAATAGGGTATTAAGATTTTCAGTAAATTATTTGTAGAGGAGGTAGCAGGAGAATAAAAACTAATTTTAGGACTCTTATTTGATCCATTCCCATCAGTGATAGAAATGTAATGAAAATAAGATATTTGGAAGAAGTTGACTTGAAATGTAGGAAGTGATGTTGTTCTCAGAACCTTCGACTGTGAACTCTTCTAAAAGAATAAGTTCATTGTTTTAAAATAAACTTGAAAAAAAATCTTGGTTGGACATAGAGATTTGAGTTTCATTAACATTTGAAGTAATGTGCTTGTGTGACAAGTAATGAAAGTGACAGTGTCTGAGACTAAGATTAACAGCAATATTTGAAAACCACTTGGTAGGGAAGGAACTTGTTGGAGACCAAGAAATATGAAAACAGGAGGACATCTAAAAGAGAAAATGGTTACAAAAGCTAAAGAGGAAATATTGTTTTGAGGCAAATAAAATGGATGACATTTTAAATGCTATATGAAGACAGGAGAGTGCCCAGGAGGTAAACTGATGGGCAACAATCAGTTGATGGGCAACCTGGTAATAATCCTTGGAAGCACATACATATGTGCACACTCACATTTCTGATATATTAGGATATTCATTTTATTTATTATTTATTTTTGGTCTTTTGAGATGGGGTCTCACTATGCAATTCAGGCTGAACTTGAACTCACTTTGTAGCCCAGTCTGACCTTGAACTCATGGCACTCCTCCTGCCTCAGCCTCCCAAGTTCTGGGATTACAGGCATGCACCACCATGCATGGCTGTAGAATATTCATTTTCGAAGCATAAATTATCTCTCTCAGAATAGCAAAAGATGTGACATAACAAGACAGATGTGCCAAATTTCATAGATTCTGAGATGTAATATTTCTTAACAATACCTCTGAAACTGCTTTTTCCTTTCCAAGATAATATTTAATCACTGTTGGCCTGGATTCAATTTTCATTCTTCAGGAGACAATCTGAATTTGCTTATGCTATTATCAGCCTGATAGTATTTTAGATAAAATTTTCTTGTAAGATTTTTATTTGCCACATTAGTAGTTTGAATTCAGGGCATGAATCCTGGATTTAATTCATTCTCTCAGGAGACAATTCATTTTTCCCCTTTCTTCCTAGATTTATCTTGAGACTTTGAAATCTCACTACTGTCACTTTCTGTTTGGTATATTTATGTATCATTAAATGTAGGTACTGGATGTAGCTTTTAGATGACACTTATCCAGTGCCATGCCAGACTCTATTCATACCCAGGACTTCTCACATTGAACCCTTTTCTCTAGTATTAGTGGTACTTAAGACAAAGATGTGTCTTACCATAAGTAATGTAAAAAATAAAAAGCAGTGATTCTTTTTCCCACCAGAATCCAGGGATTCAATAAATTATGGAAATTGCTGATATCAGTATCATGAGCGGCTGGGGATATAGATCAGTGACAAAGCAATTGTCTAGCAAGCACAAGATCCTGAGTTCAATTCTTGGTACCAAAAACAAAATAACAAACAAACAAGCAAACAAAAACCCATAAACTCTCTATAAAGTAATATTAATTGCATTTTAAAATAATTTATTAGCATTAGATTTAGCTCCACATAAGAATACAGATTTTAAGGAATATATTAGTTTTCTGTTTCTGCTATAGCAAATTGCTCCAAACTTAATGGTTTAAGACAACACAAATTTATTATCTTCTGGATCTGGAAGTACTACATTGGAAATTGTCCTTGTAGGAATCATATCAAAGCACTGGTAGAACTGCATTCCTTCTGGAAACTCTTAAGGGAAAGACTGTTCCTTCTATCCTCCAACTTCTAAAGGTGCTTCAATTTCTTGGTATCACTCTTATCCTTTGTCTTAACATCTTCTTTCATTTTGATCTTTTTCTCTCCTTCTACTTGTAGGGCACGTGTGATTTCCTTGGGTCCACCAGACAATCTGGGAAAATCATCTCAATCTTAAAACTCTTAATATAATCACATCTATAGATCCCTTTTGCCTTGTTGATAGCATATTCATATGTTTCAGGAATAAGAATGTGGAAAACTTTGTCAGGCAATTATTCTGCATATTAAAAAGTAGGGTACAAATTGCATACTTTCCCTTAATTTTACAAGATTGCCAGGCATAATTTAATAGACTACTATTTCCTCCGTATTTCAGGAAACATTTATTTTTTAGAAAATGTGTATCTTTCCCAATTGTGTTCATCAAAGTATCTATACAAAGTTGATAAAAATTCTTAAAAATCTATTTGTTATTTAATCATATACATTATTTAATCATTTAATTATGAATTTTAAAAACAATAATTTCAATGCTTGATATTTTGCTTTTTTATTAACATTGCATGTTTTATTCAGTGCTATTCATCAAATAATTTTGTAAAGTGTACATTGTGGAATTAAGATAGGACTGAAACTGCTCACAAACTTACTGCAAAACCATAGTAATATAAACAATATGATAATAGCCAAAAAAGAATATATTGATAAAACAGAATAGATAACTCAGACATAGGTACCATATAGTTATAAAGCAATTTATCTTTTATAAAAAGTCAGACATTTTAATAGAGAAAGAACAGTCATTTTTAAAAATGTTGACAAATCAACAAAAGTGCATTTCGAGAGAGACATTTGATCTGTTACAAAAGTTAATGTAAAATGGTACATAGGCCTAAATGTAAAGTGAACAACTCTAAAACTTCTAGAGGAGGACATAGCAGAAAATGTGGCTCTGTGTCTGATGATGAGCTTAATTACTTGGACATTATTAAAATTAGAAATGTCTGTTTTATAAAAGACAAGATGAAAGGATTAATGCATGGAAGACATCTTTATAAAACTTGTATGTCTTAAAATGTAGATAGATACGTAGATAGATGATAATCACATATATACACATACATACTTGTTGACACTCAAAAGTAAGAGAAAATGTATATATCATCACCAATGATGTGTATAACTATTACTCATAAGCCATTTCTCATATAACACAGTTGGAAATAACATCTGGCAGTATCACAAAAACCCAAAGAGAAGTATAATTAATCGTTAAAACAGCTAAAGACAGATCAGAAAGTGCTTTGACTTCTTGCTCCTCCTGGGAGATGGTTTGCCTCTGAAGACAGGGCCATGCTAGTGATAGATTGCTTCATTTGTTTTCTCCTTTGGCTTTCAAGGACAGTTGGATTAAAAGTCGTTTTTAAAAATCAAGTATTGGAATTTTCTACTAAAAAAATCAAAGAATAAGGATATAAATGTATCCATGATAGTAAAACAGTAATAAAATAGAAATTGAATATTTATTTGAGAAAATGTTTGTAAAACACTTTCTCTCATTAGCTCAATAAAGGTCACGAAGTATCTGTGTTTTTTTTTATACTAACAGAATGCACATAAACAGTAAAAGTTTAGAACATCCTCTATGTTTTTTTTTCCTTTATTTGCTGCAGACCAATAGACATCACTAGGAGAGGGTGCAGACCTCAGCACTACCCATGAAAAGTTTAGCAATGCATCAATATTTGGATGCTACCCCAGACCTTTTGCATCAGGATCTTCAGGAGGTATTAAAAGGAAACTAAAAGGAACAGCAATAACAAAAAAATAGAAATCTCAGCTTTTGTCTGATACACAACTCAAGATAAAAACCACTAGTGTTAGAGTTATCAGCAACTTTATAGACCTTGTGTTAAATGTCAAAAAAATTGCCAGTTTCAGACAGTAATGAGGAAAAAAGTCTACTAAGAATGAACGATTTTGGAGAAATTTATGAGAATAAATAAGTCACTTTGTATTTTATGAGAGGTAAATCATTTATTTTAAAAATCTATATAAGGAAATTTTTGAGTATAATGTTCAAATATTCTTTCATTGAGTGGATGAGAAAACCTCTTTTCTCTTTGTTTTTATCCTTTATTTTAAAAACAAAAATATTTTCATATTCCGTAAGTTATATTCTAACCAT
Source organism: Dasyprocta punctata (assembly GCA_004363535.1). Lineage (NCBI taxonomy): Eukaryota > Metazoa > Chordata > Mammalia > Rodentia > Dasyproctidae > Dasyprocta > Dasyprocta punctata. Next base: position 10,119 of record RJWM01046631.1, read on the forward strand.
CGCTTTCTCTCTTGTACTACAAATTATGTATGATTTCACTTTTACTAATAAAGCATAACCTGTGATTGGTGATGAAAATATAAACAAGCATTGTTAGATAGTTTATAACTAGATTAGTCTCAAAATGGAAGTGAAAAAATAGATGACATAAGAAAATTATATAATCTAGAGCATTTAGAGAGTTTTGAATTAAAATGACACAAACTCATAATATATGTGTACGTCTACATGAGACAATAATTGCTGATTAATAATTGAATAAAATTTTCAATTCTATAATGGATAAATAGTACTCTTATATAAAATATTTTCATATAGAAACATAAGAAAACTGTAGCTTAAACCACTTTCTATAATTGTAAGCAAAATGTAGTTTATGACACATCAGGTGATACTTTTCTTCCATGGGATGTATACGCTTTACTGATTCAGATGAGACTGTATTGACTTCGTAAAACCCTGTGTCTATACTTGTGATTTAGCCACATGCTGCTATTGTTGGAGTGGTGAGACTAGTAGGAGAGGTGAGAGAGTTCAGCAAGAAGAGAAGTGCAGTACTCTTAGAGGGATTTCTTTATAAGGCTGCAATTTTAAGTAAAATAAACTGAAATCATTAAATGAGCCCTACAGTAAGCTGACCATCACTTTTCTCCAAATATAATGGGGAATTTTACATGAGATAATTGCCACACAGATATCTGTGTTTCCTGAGAAGTAATAGATTGTACATTGAATTGTTCAAGAAATCTCTTTGAAACATTAATAGCTCCAGATATGGGACAATTTTACTGGGCAAAGAGCATATTGGTGGGTTATAACTAACCCCTCAACTTCAAAAGAATCTGCCAAAATCATGTGACACAGCAATCTTAAATGCTCCCTCTAGGTCAGGTTACAGGAGTCTGTATTTTGCAGGAGCCTGCATTGGCAGCAGTTCAACATAGCAGTGTTTGAAGTCATACATTTCTTCTGATTTATGGCAAGAAGCAAATATTGACATGTAATCGACTAGTTTTGGAAGGCCAAAAGCTATTTTTTCCTCCAGATTTTGTGAGTTTTATATCCAAGACTATTATTGTTTGTGGGGCCTCAATCTTGACTCAGATTTTGTGAGAAGTAAGCTCTTGAAGTAGCAGATATGTGCTCAAACACTGGATTTTCTCTCACATATGGCAACAGATCCATCTGGCTGTGAATGTTAGTAATAAAGAAATTTGTTGGTATTGTCTATACAGTAATAAAATCTAATCTTTAAGTGATAATGGTTATAATATTTCTGTTAAAACTACCTCAAAGTCTGTATAATGCCTATGGTGGCATTATTCTAGAATTCATGCTTTATGATTTCTTGAGTTGGTCCTGATTGATTCTCTCATACTTGAGATTCTGTATTCTAAATAAGATTTCTTAATAACCAGTTTTCTGTTTTAATCTGACCAGCCTAGACTAGATACTGTCATCTATATCTAAAAACTTTTATATATGCTTCCACACTTATTTCTTTCAAATTACTGAAAAAGTAAAGTTCATGTATTAAAAGTAAATTCTAATGTGATGTGTAAAGTGTCATAAGTCCTCATCCCCACTTTCAAGATTATAAAACACTAAGAATACTGAAAATAAATGTTTCTTTTTTCTTGGACTGATGAACAAATTCACAAGGGCACCACTCTGAAAACGGTTAGACAGGCATGTTAAAATTAAATAAATATATAAATATAAAATTAAATAAATAAATAACAAGCAGTTTATAAGGAAAAGAAATCCAGAGCCCTAGAGCCAGTATCATTTCTATAGGACTAATAAACTAAATCCCCAGCCCCAGAACTTCAAACAGCCATGACCAAAATAAAACTACAGCAAGTCATACAATAATCAAGATTCCAGAAATTCAAAACAAGAACAAAGTATTAAAAGCAGATAGAAGAAAGAAACAAATCACTTGATCCGGCCCGCGGATCAACTCATGGGTCTCGCCTGGAGGAGAGACGGGATGGGGGATGGGGGCAGGGCAAGAGGAGAGAGAAATGGATACAAGTCGAGCAGTTCCGATCAAGTATCGTTTATTGCGGAAGTGTTTACAGCTTATATAGAAGCAGGAACGGAAGCTGTCATCGCACAGGGGTGTGGTGAGCACA
>RJWM01046632.1:0-12254 GCA_004363535.1 Dasyprocta punctata
AACCCTAAAGCCAAAGAAAGAGATGTGATGTTGGAAGAATGGTCAGAAAAATTCAGTAGCACTGGCTTTCAAGCTGGAGGGTGGAGGGGCTGAGCCAAGAAATGCAAACTTTCTAAGGAGTTGGAAAAGAGAAAGCACAGATTCTCCTCTAGAGCCTCCAGAAAGGAGCCCAGTGCTCCTGAAACCTTGATTTTAATCCGATGAAAAACCTATATTCCACTTCTGATCTATAGAACTGCCTGATTCATTGCCTAATTCAAAGCTGGTATTCAATAAATACCTAGTAAATTAGTGAATCAGTTAGTATCTGAATCTAGTTTGCAAGAGTGATTTGGCCTGATGATACAATGCTTCAAAGTTAGTATTTCAGTGGTAACCACAGGAATGTACTCTGCATTGCTGAGTTTCTAAGATAATATGGCATCTTTCCTTAACTGTGGCATTAATTGAAATTGACATGACAATGAAAACTAGAGTAGGAACATATAGGAAAAGTGCAATAAAATTGCATACTTTGAACCTCTAAACCCAAAATTTTACTGTGGAAGCAACCCTTCCACCTTTGCTTGAGGTATTTCTCTCCTTGCCTGAAGAAATAACAACCTCCCCCAAGGTCATCGTCTTGCCAAATACTGCAGATCCTCTTCGCAACTTACTCTTGATGCCTTTCTTGGCTTCTATGATCACACCTCACCATGTCTCAAAGGATGAGATTCAAAGTACAACTTAAATAATAGGAAAACAATGCACACCAAAAGAAGGCATGATTTTTGCCAATTTATACTGGCAGAAGCCTGAGCAATATGTGTACTAATATATCATAAAATTGTGGGATCAGAAGAGAAGGAATGTAAAAGTTCCTGAAGCCAAACTAATTAAAGTAAGCTCGGTAAGCAATTGTTCCATATTCACTTACCTGGCCTGTGTGGAAAACAAACGTATCTTAGACTATGAGAGAGTAGTATAATAAACATCATCAAGAAATTGCACCTGCTACATTCATAAGACCAGATCAATCCTACATGTCTTTACCTGTCAATCTGAACAGTCCCCTTAAAGGTAACAATATACAATGTTGCAACCACTGTAAAATTCCAACCATCTACAGTACTAAACCTACAATTTTACAGTATCGGATATGTTGTTGTTGTTTGCTGACCTCTTTAGTGTTTTGTTTCTTTTATGTATGACCATACTTTTATGCTTTATTGGTTTCACTCTGAACTATTTCGCTTGGTTATATTAGACCTGATGTTATGGGTAGTTATTTCAATGATAACAAGAGGTATTCTAAGGGGAAAAGAAGGAAGGAAGAGATAAGGAAAAAGACATAAATTTATAAATATGCATAAATAAGACAGTTAAAAAAAACCGTATTGCTAAATACAATAGCTATTGAAAAAGAAAAGTTAATATACCTGAATTGATGAATCTAACATGTCTATATCTGTCAATATCCCCAACCCCTAGGAAGGTCACGATATGCAATATTGTAACTACTGCCAAACTTCAACCACCTCAGTGTATAAACCTACAATGTTATCGTATCAGATCTGTTGTTGTTGTTTGTCTGTCTTTTTTGACTTTTATTTCTAGCTTCTGTATCTATTTTCTCTTAAATAAAAAAAAAAATAAAATAAAAATAAGAAATTGCACCTGCTTTTCCAAAGGTAGTTTCATTGCTAGATCAAATCAGCACATTATCTGGTACCTGCTGTGCAGCTATTGATCTAGCAAATGCTTTTTTTCCTATACATATTATTGAAGACTAGCACAAATAATTTGTTTTCAGCTGGCAAGTCCAGTGATGCCCTTTCACTGTTCTGTCTCCGGGCTACATCAACTATCAGCACTGTGTCATCATAGTCTGCAGGGATCCTGATTGCCTCTCCATTCCAATGGAATCATACTGGTTCATTACATTGATGAAATTTTGTTGATTGAATCTGATAATTAGAAGATAGAAACCAATATACACATGTTAGTAAGATAGGTGCATGCTAGCTTGTTCTTGGGCTTCCTGGTCACTGTTTATCCCTCTTCCTGTGGGGGATTTTTCCTTTTGGGCTGACTGGGCAGGTTCACCTGCAGCAAACTCTGCACCGATAGATTCCACACTTGGACCATGTTCACCCACCCACTCTAGGATAGTTCTGCATTTTGTTTCCCCTGAGCATGGGGTAGTAGATGTGCCAACCAACCTACTAACCTGCATGTGATGAGGCCAATGCCCTGGGAGAGAAAGTAAATACTGGTGAATCAGCAGCTTCAGGAAAAAGTAATAGATGGACCAGCAACACAAAGTTAAACCCACATCTATTGTGCAGTGTGCAAAAACAGAATGGTCTGTAACTCCAAAAGTGACCCCTTAATGGCAGGCTAGACTTGGTGAAGAAATTCAGTGCTGCACCCACTTCACTGATGCAGCAAATTTAATCAAGTGCCATTTCGAGGAGGAGTTAATTGTTTTAAGACTGAGCCAAAGACAAACTACAGAACAATGCACTCCATGGTTTCCAGTGTTGCTATACGACAGTGACTTGGTGAGAGACAACCACAAGAGATAGCTGCAGAAAGGATGAGGACTAGACATAGACCTCATAAGAAGTTCAAACCCAGGCCAAAAAGAACACGGGTCCCTGCCCTGTAGAGCGAGAAGCCAGGCCTTGCGAGTGTGGCTTTGATAAAGGGATGAATCTGAAAGTGCTGGCACTAAGTCCAGTGGTCCACTGAACCCCATCCTGCTGCCCACATGTACCAGAAACCAGTGGTCTGACTGCTTTTCAAAACGTGAGCAAAGCTGCATTTTGGATTCAACAGTTAGGGGTTGATGGACAGAGGGACCTCTGGAGCAAGGGTACGGGGGACCTCAGAAACCCACAGACTGGAAATCTGTGGAGAATAGCATGACTTTCTTTATTCAAAGACTGTAGATCCTAGAAAGAAGCCAGTCATTCAAAATGGAAGGATATTTTAGACTTGCTTTTCCCCTTTACTGATTTTTTGGTATTTGGGTTTTTACTTTTTTTTTTTTTTTTTTGCTCTTTTCCTCTCCCTTTTAATAGTTTTTCTTACTATTTTTCCTTTATTTTGCTTTTGTTCTTTTTCTTATTCATTCTTTTTTGCTATTTTTATCTAATCTTATTCATTGCCTTTCACTCCTTAATGGGATCATCTATTTAAATTTTCTCCTATCTTTCTCATCTGCCATTGCTTAATTTTTCAAATGTTACTTATTTCATGATCCCATCCCCCACTGTTTTTGCTAATATAACCATGAGCCTTTATTAATCCTTAGGTAGCTAGAAAACTCCATGTTATTATTGTTGAAGACTTTTCTATTGGTAGTGGAGTTATAACTGCTAAATTAAGTAGATATATTTACTCTCTGACAGTATTTGGTTTGTCTTACTGTTTGTACTATAACTGTGGATCTCTGTCATTTGGTTAAGAATGGTGCATCATTGGTTCTTACGGTTCGACAATATCCAGTTTGGTGATGTTATTATCATTACTGATTTTATTGCTAGTTCCAGGATGGAATAGTTGTTGATATTAATTAGTTTTCTCTATATGCCAAGATTCTAGACTGCCTTTGTGTCATTAACAATTCATTTTCAGAGAACTGGGTACTGTGACAGTTATACTGCCTCCTCCCAATATATAGGTGATTAAATATTGGGAAAGAGGCAAAGACCAAAAGTTAGCTCCATCCAGAGTACATCATTGAGAAGCAGACCCCAACTAAAGAGGACTCTACACTAGAAACAGTCTTTCAAATATAATCAACCTGGAAACCTCTGCACACACACAACAACAACAACAACCATAGAAACACGAGAAGACAAGGCAAAAAAATTTCCTCCCTAAAGTCTCTACTCCCCCAAATCTGACCCAGAGTTCATCAAGAGGGAGAAAAACAAAATACACACTGCTAGATTGCTCACAAGGTTAAAAGAGGAGTATGCAAAACCAATCATTAGGGTATTTGGTGAACTCAAAGAAAATACAGCTAAACCGATAATAAAGTGAACAAACAAAATGGTCACCAAATTTATAGAACACACTCTAGAAAGCTAGCTGAGTTAAACAAAATGATACAAAACATGAATGATCTGTTTAACAGTTGGAGCCCATGAAAAGGTACAAACAGAAACCTTTAAAGGGAGATTAAAGATTCTATTGAAATTTTTGGCAGCAGAAGTGATATGTGAAGGCAGAGTGTCTCAACTACAATACAGGGTCAGTATCTGTGACCAATTATACAGAGATACTTTAAAATCAAGAAAACATGAAAAATGTATGCAACAGCTGTTAGATCAGTGATTCCAAACTTTTTAGAGCTTTCAGTGATAACGAACAGCCCACTGCAGCACATATGCCATGGTTTCACCACCATTGTGTTAGATGATCCAAAGAAGACTAATCTAAGACTAAATAGAACTAGTAAACCACCAAAAGAGACCATAAATGCCATAAAAACTTGTTTACAGAAACAATAAAAAAAAAACTTTCCAAGTAGGAGGAAAGAATTTAGCATAGAGATAAGTGAGGCATATAGAAACAAAATAGCAATGATCAGAAAAAAATCTATGCACAACACATCATAGTCAAAATCCCAAAAGTCCAAAACAAAAATAGAATCTTAAAATCTGTTAGAAAAAAAGCAATGGGTCACTTAGAAAGGTAAAAACTTTTGAATTATAGCAGATTTTTCACCTCACATGCTAATGGTCAGAAGAGCTTGGGGTGAAGTGTTTCATGCCCCCCCCAAAAAAAACTTGCAAGCCAGTCTGATACATCTTGCAAAACTATCTTTCAAAATTGATGGAGAAATAAAGCCTTTTCATGACAAACAGCATCTTAAAAAAATTAATGATCATGGAGCCAGCACTTCAGAATTTCTCAAGAAATCTAGAAAGATACAAAGAAGCCCATAAATACCAAAATAATAAATCAGGCTGAGTGAACAGTGAAGCACAAGGGGGAAAAATGGAATCAGTAATAAGAAAATAATGCAATTACAGAAATACACCCTTCCCTTTCAGTAATAACTTGCAATGGAAATGCACTCAATTCCCCAGTCAAAAAGTACAGATTAGCAGAATGGGTCAAGAAACAAAATCCAATGGTATGCTTTACACAAGAAAGATGTTTATGCAAAAAGAAATTCATAAACTAAACAACAAAGAATGGAAGACAGTATTCCATGCAGTGTTAATTCAAAACAAAGTAGAAATAGCAATCCTATTTTAAGATAATGTAGACTTTAAGCTAAAACTGATCAGAAGGGGTGAAGGAAGTAACTACATATTAGTTAAGAGAACAATTCAACACGAGAGAGAACAATTGTAGACATATACACCAAACACCAGCATGCTCAGTTACATAAAACAAACACTGCCGGGCATAAAAGATCAAATAAACATCAAAATAATTATAGTGTGGAAACTCAGTAACCCACTGTCACGAATAGACAGATCAACTAGACAAAAAAATCAACAAAGAATTATTAAAATTGAACCAAACCTTTAAACAAATGAATTTAATATATACAGAGCATTCCACCCAACAGCAACAACAGAATACACATTCTTCTCAGCAGCATGACCACCTTCAAGGCCACAAAGGATGCTTAAATAACCCCAAAAAATCAAAATCACCCCATGCATTTTATCAGAACATAGTGTAATAAAACTGAAAAACAATGGCAAAAAAACCTGCAGATATTATACATACACATGAAAACTGAACAATAAACTCTTAAATAATTGACAGGTTACAGTAGAAATCGGGGAATAAATCATACAATTCCTAGAATCAAACAATAACACCTGTAAATATACCAGGACTTACAAAACATGATAAAAGGAGTTTTAAGGTAGAAATTTATAGTTGTGAATGCCCACATCAGAAAAAAAAGGAGTCAAATTAAATAACATGATGATGTACCTCAAAATCTTAGAAAAGTCATGATAATCCAAATCCAAAGCTAGCACAAGAAGAGAAATTATAAAATTCGAGCAGAAATTAATGAAATTGAGACTAAGAAAATACACAGAATTAATGAACGAAGAGCTGTTCTTTGAAAGAATTGACAAAAGAGAAAAACCCTTAACCATGATTCATATCAATACAATTAGAAATGCAAAATGTGAAATCACAATAGACACCGCTGAAATCCAGAAGATTCTCAGTAACTACTTTGAAAACCTGTACTCTAATAAATGGCAGAACTCAGAAGAAATAGATTATTAGAAACATGAATTACTAAAACTTAAACAAGAAGTGATAAAAAACCTTGAAAAATACAATAACAGAATATGAAATTAAAGCAGTAACAAAAAGAAAATCTACTAACAGGGTAAACCACAAAACCTGGTAGATTCACTGCTGAATTCTGCAAGAACTTCAAGGAAGATCTAAAGCCAATATTCCTCAAACTCTTCCGTGAAATTGAAAGGGAAAGAGTGCTCCCAAAGTCACTCCTGGAAGCTACTCTTACCTTGATTCTAACCAGACAAAGATCCAACCAAAAAGAGAACTACAGGTCAATCTCTTCAATGAAAAATGATGCAAAATTCTCAATAAGATATTAGCAAACAGAATGTAAAAATTATCTAAAAGATTATGTATTATGACCAAGTAGGCACCAGGGATGCAAAAATTGTTCTGTATGCTAATCAATAAATGTAATATATCACATAAACAGAAGCAAAGACAAAACACATGGTAATCTTGACACATGTAGAAAAAGCCTTTACCAAAACCTAATATTCATTCATGATTAAAAAAAAAACACTGAAGAAAATTTGATCTGCCTTGATCAGATAAAAGTCATTTATGACTAACCTGCCAACATCATGTTAAATGGGAAAAACTGAAAGTTTTCCTATAACATATCAGGAACAAGACAAGAGTAAACCACTATCACTACTCCTGTTAAATACAGTATTTAAACATAAACCCAAGAAATCTGTCAAGAGAAAAAAATAAAATAGGTAGGCAGAGAAACAAAACAAGTCAAATTTTTATTACTTACAGATAACACAATTCTCTACACAGAAAATTTTCCAAAACTTTTCACCAAAAGACTTCTAGAACTAATAAACAAATTCAACAATGCAGCAGGATGTGAAATCAACACCAAAATCAATAGTGGTCCTGTAAGCCAATAATGACCTCACTGAGAAAAAAGTACTTTTCACAATAGCATCAAGAAAAATTAAATACTTAGGCATTAACCTCACCAAGAAAGTGAATGACCTCTGCAATGAAAAATACAGTACTTTGATAAAGGAGATTAAAGAGGACATCAGAAAATGAAAAGATCCCTTATTCCTTGATAGGCAGAACCAATATACACAAAATGGCCATACTTCCAAAAGTGTTATACACATTTAATGCATCCTCAACTAAAATAACAATAGCACACCTCACAGGATTAGAGAAAACAATCCTAGAATTCATATAGAACCAGGAGAAAACCAGAATAATAAAACCAATCTTGGACAATGAAATAAAGCACAAGACATTGCAATGTTGGATTTCAAATTATAGTACAAAACTACAGTGATAAACACAGCATGGTACTGGCACAATAAAAGACATATGGATCAAATGACCAATGGACCCAAAACCTACACTAGAGGAAAGATAGCCTCTTAACAAATGGTGCTGGGAAAACTAGCTATCTACATGCACAAGATAAAATCTAGAACCAAATTTCACACCATGTACTAAACTAAAATCAAAATGGATCAAAGACTTAAGCATTTTTTTTAAAAAATCACTCAATCTGTGGGAAGATAAATGAACATAAAGCTCTTGAAGACATAATAGGCAAGGACTTCCTAAACAGAACCACAGTTCCACAAGAAATGACATTAAGAATCAACAAATAGGATTGCATCAAATTTAAAATCTTCTGCACAACAAAGGGAACAACCAATAGAGTGAAAAGAAAACTCACAGAATAGGAAAATTTTTCCAGTGACTCCCCTGACAGAGGACTAATATCTGGAATATATAAATGTCTCAAAACAATTAGACCATTCAAAATAACAAACACAATTTAAAAAATGGACAATTGAAATGAATAGACATTTCTCAGAAGTATAAATGGCCAATAAATACATGAGAAAATGGTCAACATATCTGTTCGTTAGAGAAATGCAACTTAAAACAATACTGAGATTTCATCTTCCTTCAGAAAGAATGATCATCATCAAGAAGTCAGATAATAACAAATGCTAATGAGGTTGTGAAGGAAAAGGATCCCTTCTACATTGTTGATGGGAGTGTAAACTGGTACAACCACTATGGAAATCCATGTGAAGATTACTCAAAAAACTGAAAATGGAAATTCCATTTGACCCAGTGATTCACTTTCTAGGTGTCTTCCTGAAGAAGTTAAAGAGATCATATTAGAGTGATACATGCATACCCATATTTATAGCAGCACAGCTTGTAATAGCTGAATCTTGGATGTGGCCTGTGTGCACACTATTAAAGGAATGGTCATGCTAAATGGAGTACTGCTCTGTCATAAAGTGGGATAAACTTGAGTCATTTGTAGAACAATAGATCTGCCTTGAGACCATAACACTAAATGAAATAAATCAGACATACAAGCTTAAAGATCACATGATTTCTCTTATGTGAAAAACCCAAATTATTAGTAAAGGATAAAATAAAATACAAATACTAGGAAATATGTAAATAGGTGTTTTTCAATGGGTAAGGAGACCAAGAAATGGAGGGAGGGAAAAGGGAGAGGAGGGAAATGGGCTGAAAAAGGAATTAAGAGTGTTATGTACATGTGCCAATTCCACATGAACAGTGTAATCCTTATGTACTGCAAACATGTACTAATATAAAAAATAAATTTTAAAAGGAACTTTGGACCTTAACTCCCCCCAGAAAAGCCATAGGCATGTTAGAGAGTAAGAAATAAACCCCAGAATAATTAGGGTTCTGCCTTCACAGTGAAATCCCTCCCAGACTACAGAATAAGTTCCTGTATCTGGTCTTTCCTAACATCAAAGAAGAGAGATCACCTAGGAGATCTATTTGGATTCTGGAGGCTACATGCACCACCTCGCCTACCTGTGGAAGGACCTGAGGGCTCCTGGTTGTGAATAGGGACCAGAAAAAGAGAAGTATCTGCAGCAGAATAGCAATGACACAAAAGCTTTGAGCTAGATAATCCAACAGATTCAACGATGCTTGAAGTTCTAGTGGAAGTTAAGGATGCTGTTTGGAGCTGTTCATTGGCTTACTCTCAGCAGTAAATTACAGCCCAGACCTTTAGGAATTAAAGTAAAGCCATGAGATCCTTTGCAGAAAATATTTCTCTTTTTGAGAAACAGAGTTTGACTTGTGATTGGCTTAATAGAGACAAATCACATGACCTTTGACCACTAAGTTACTATCTAATCTGCCAGTCATGATCTGGGTATTTTCAAACAGGAAGAATAAAGTTGAGCTGATACTTCTTGAGAAAATGGAAGTGATGCTCAGGAGACTGGGTTACAGCAACCCTAGAAGGCACAAGTAGGTCACATGGGCTCTATTCCCACATATCCCCCCTGCCTTTTTTCGCTTCATACACAACTATGAGTCATGCACAGTTCCCTGTAACTGGTTGACTGAAGAAGAACAAACTCAAACTTGGTTTATAAGTAGACATTCTTGCACAATACACAGGTGTTAACTGAAATAGGACAGCTACAACCCTAAGTGAGGGCCCATTCTCAGACAGCCCACAGAATTCTAGTGAAAGGAAAACAACCTAAAGCCGGGCATGGTGGCATGGTGTATGTCTTTAATCCCAGCACTCCAGAGGCTGAGGCAGGAGGATCATTGCAAGTTTGAGACCAGGCTGGGCTACAAAATGAGTTCAAGGCCAGCCTGAACTGCATAGTGAGACCCTGTACCAAAAAATAGGGCTGGGGATTTAGCTCAGTGACATAAGCACTTGCCTGGCAGGCATGAGGTTGTGAGTTCAATCCCCACTACCAAAAAAAAAAAAAAAAAAAAAAAAAAAAAAAAAAAAAAAAAAAAAAAAAAAAAAAAAAAAGAAAGAAAGAAAGAAAGAAAGAAAGAAAGAAAGAAAGAAAGAAAGAAAACCACCCAATAGGAAGCATTTTGAGCAGTAAATCTGGTTACTCATTTGATTAGAAAAAGACAGACCAAAGGCTATGTGCCTAATGATTGGTGTTGTAGTCAGGGGTTTGCAAGGAAAACAATTACAAACAGGATACATAATTTATAGTATTACTTTATGATAGTCACCCAAAGAATTAAATACAAGAAATACAGAAAATCTGTCCAGACACTAAAGACCCAAAGAATCCAGCTGAAGGCCTGGATCCCAGAGCATTGTCCTGCCTGAGTCCAGATGAAGAACCACAGCCCATGACAATGCCTCCCATGAGTCCAACTGGAGGCCTAGAGCCTACAATAACATCTCATGTAAGTTTGTCTCATGGATCTACGCTGGGAAGGCCTAAAGGTCAGCAGTAGAAGCTAGAAAATCTGTGCCAGCAGGATGAAGGATCTGCGCCAGCAGGCTGACAGTTTTGCACTGGAGCCAAGAAGCAATACTCAAAATAAGAATCAGGGCTCCCCTGAAAAGTTCCACAGCCATTCTCGGTGACAATGAGGTCCTGAGCTCCTCTGATGATGACAACAGCTGAGTTCATGTCAGGAAACCAGCATGACAAGCTTCTCCAGGAGATTGAACAACACACCATCTTCCCCTCCAAAGCCAGGGAGTGGTAAAGAGCAGAGCAGAGCTCCCCCAAGGTGAACCACAGAAAATCTCAGGGACAACAAGGTCCTGAGCTCCTCTGTCAATGAGAACAGGGTTGAGTTCACATCAGAAATGAAGCTCGACAAGCTCCTCCAGGAGAACCAACAACACTACTTCTTCCTCTCCAGTTCTCCTTTTTATCTTGGCAATAAACCTCAGGTGGACCATCTGCTCTCAGCACCATGCTGATTCAGTTAAGCTGGTATTACAAGTTGACCACCAGTTATCAATCAGCCACAAATTGGACTGAAAGAACAATGATGGAGACAATTGGAAAACTGGTGATGAGATCTATGTAAAAAGTGTGTGGACAGATCTCTATGAAGATATTCGTGTCTCATGTGATGCTCACCAAAGACGACTTAAAGAGAAGAGGATTCCAATAATCAGTTGGTTTATATGTTTCATTTCTTCAAACATCAGTGGGTTTTCTTCCTTGCATACCTTCTGTAACTGTCTAATGGATTTATGAATAAAGTAGCCATCACAGCAGGATTGAAAGTTTTACCTAGGGTCAACTTCGTGCACTACCACTCAACCAAGAAATTGGTCACACTGCACATTTGCCTTTTAGAGAATGAAGTTTGGTGAATTAGCTTCTGGAACCTTGATTTCAGTAAACTGACACTGAGCAAACAAACCCACAGCTAATAACATTGATCCACCAAAGTCATGAGAATAAACTAAATATGTTTATTTATCATCCCAAGGCTATAAATATTAAATTTATTTAGCTTAAGGGCCACATACCTCAAAACCAAGTTTTCCAGAAAAGTAATTCCTAGAGATTAAATTAAAGTTGTTCTCATACTCATTGCCTTGAAAACAACTTTGCATATTCAGTTGTTAAATAATTGAAAAAGTGAAATGTAAGGAAATACATATATATATATATATACACATATAATGTGTGGACATATTCTTTGCTATGTGTCTTTTCCTTCACAAAGACTTGATTGCTTTGGATCTGATTCTATCTATCCTCCTGTTCCTCTCCTCTCCCCTTCTCCTCTCTCCTTCTCCTCTCCTCCCTTCCCCTCCCCTCCTCTTTTCTCTTCTCTCCTCTCCTCTCCTCTTCTGGGCAGAGGAAACAGGTTTCACACATAAGTATAGGTTGTATGATAAATATGTTAAGGAAAATGGGAGCTACATTTAATGTTGGAGAAGGGAGTTACAATATGGAGAGAAAGATAACTCTACGGGAACTCTTCGACATGAAAACAAAATTGGTGGCATATATATGTAATTCTCTAAGTCTCTAGCTCCCTAACTCCCCAAATAAAAAAGCCAGATCACAGCAGAACCATCCCAATGGTTATCAGGGACCTGGTCAAGTTCCCAAATCTCCCAAACAAGTGCATGGCAAAGGCTTAAATAGATGAAACAAGTGGTACAATTTTAGGGCTCCAGGAGGATCAAAACCCTCCAGCAGAGTTTG
>RJWM01046633.1:0-12256 GCA_004363535.1 Dasyprocta punctata
CCACCCCCAGCCCCGCAGCCCAGAGGTGAGGTGCGCAGCCCCTAAACACCCTTGCCCTTGCTGTTAGCGCAGGAGCCACAGGTCAGATGGTGAGGCCCATGCAAGCAGGGAAAGGCGGGCATCCTCTGGGGCGCATCCCCCGAGGTCCGCACTGCCTGCTTTTCCTGCCAGACAGGAACCCACAGTCAGTTGGAGCCCCCCAGAGTTGGGATCCCGCCTCCTTCCCCAAATCACGTGGTCTGCAAGCGGCCTGGTTGGCTCAGGAAAGACCCCTCCTCTATGTGACCTTCTAGCATGCTGGGGTGGGGGGCGGCAGGTGGGAAGCACACCCCACAGGCTGTGCTCCCCACCCCCCAAGTCAGTCTGGAAACCAAGGCCGCCTCTGCCTCTGCCTCTCCACCTCCTGCTGCCAAACTGCCCAGAGCGGCACAAAGCATCCGCCCACCTGCAAGAGTTTCGGGGGCACCTGCCAGGTGCAGGCACTGTGCTGGCTGCCAGGGACAGAACAACAAGCCCCCAGGGAACAGGTGATCAAACTTCACAGGTGCCTGGTGGTATGGCAGAGGAGGAGGAGGAGGAGGAGGAGCAGGAAGAGGAAAAGTAGGAGGAGGAAGAGGAGGAGGAGGAAGAGGAGGAGGAGGAAGAGGAGGAGGAGGAAGAGGAGGAGGAAGAGGAGGAGGAAGAGGAGGAGGAAGAGGAGGAGGAAGAGGAGGAGGAAGAGGAGGAGGAAGAGGAGGAGGAAGAGGAGGAGGAGGTAAAGGAAGAGAAATCCAAATAATTCCCCAAATTATCTATCTTGTTGTTTCAAAAGTATTTTAATATATATGTTAATTTGTTCCGCTTATCTTACAAGCTTCTCTTAGTTCACTAAGGAGAAAGTGTGGTGCATTTATCCGTTTGTTTCTTCTATTCCAGACAGTCTTTTTGTCTATGATTTGTAGTCTGAGTAACTTTTTGGCTATTATTTTAAGATAATGGTGCACAGTGTAGAAATTACTGTTTCTATTATGAAATTTTGTTTTATGTTTTCATAGAAGGAAGACAAGCACTTTTTAGTACTTTTTTCTTTATTAATATCTAGTTGGATAGCATTTTAAAAAGTTTTAAAGTAAATAAAATTAAGTAAGCATCCCAGTTTAAACACAGCCGACGGACTGGGGGAGTGCGGTGACTGATTGTGTCAGCTGGAGACATTCAGAAGCTTCACTAAATCGGCTCAGCAACTCTACACCCTAGGATGTAGAAGACCCGCCCCAGGGTGGCTCATCTCCTGGACGGAATACAGGGGAAGGAGGAAGGACGGGTGAGGCTCTGTCCTTCGGAGGAGCTCCTGGCTTGGCCTTCAACTTGGACGTCGTCTCCTGGCTTCCGGCGCAGGCTCTTTGGCTTCTGCCTTGGATCCATCAGCCTTCCGGTGTAGACTCTTCAGCCTCCCGTCGCAGACCCATCGGCCTGCTGGTGCGGACTCACATGGGACACTGCGGTGGACTCCGGACCTTGGATGGAGTCCCTCAGCCTCCAGCGTGCGGACACCCTCTGCACGCCTCCTCATCCAACCCTGTGGCTGACCCTCGTAAGCCCATCTTGTGATTTCTTACACATTTGTGTATTCTGTGTTATATCTGTTTTCTCTAGTAAAACCCTGACTACTACAGGGAGGGAGATCAAACTGCGTGGTGTTCACAGGAAGTTCCCAAAGCGTGAAGCTCCACACAGACTGGAAGTAAAAGTCTGCAAGGGACATTGCACCAAAAGCAGCCCAGAGGACACCACACAAAACCCACGGTGAGACAAAGCCCATCACCAGAGAGAGTCGCCTCATATGGGTATCAAGTCCAACTCAGGTGGGCAGCATGGGCAGTGTAGGCCATTGCCCTCCCTGGGCAACCACGGAACCGGCAGTCCCCCGAAAGACATGCGGGAACTTTAGAAACCAACTCCATCCTGAGATTCTAGTAAACATCAAAGACCCCCAAGTATAGGAAGACACACTTCCTATAGGAAGGCACACTTCTTTACCAAAATGTGAGATGGCTAGGAAAAACTCCTACATGAAAATCAACAAACACTTCCGGATAATCTATTTCCAAAAATAGTATGACGAAAACTGTAAAGTGCTTTTGTTGACTACCATGAATTCATCCAGACCCTGAGCCCAAATACTACACATCAAAATGGCAAGTAAAGCAACACATTGAAGGTATCTGTTATGGGGCAGGGGATATAGATCAATGGCACAGCACCTGCCTGGCAAGCACGAGGTCCTGAGTTCAATTTCTGATACCAAAAAGAAGACAAAGACATCTGTTATAGTTTAAATCCAAAAGGTCTCCAGAAAGGTTCATGTGTTGGATGCTTGGTCCCCAGAACAGCAGCAGGGTCCCCTAGCTAGCAAAGCAGGGCATTGGAAAGGCAACTGGAGGTGGTAGAACCAGGTGGGTCCAGTAGAAGAGGATGGGAAAGGGGGCACAACCTTGGGGTCTATATCTGGTCCTAAACCCCTCTCCTTCCCAACTGTTACGAAGCTCTTTTCCATCATGATGTTCCTGGCTCACACAGACCCATAGCAATGAAGCCAACCATTGACTGAAATCTCTGAAATCATAAGCCAAAACCTCTTTCCTCTTTGAAGCTGATTTTCTCAGGTATTTTATTACAGTAACAGAAAGCTGACTAGCAGAGTATTTTTATTCATAAATGACTATCTTAGAAAAAATGTTGATTTCTAAACAAAATCCACACTCAAGAAGTAAGAAAAAACAGCAAAAACAATTCCAAATAAATAAAAATGAATGAAATAATCAGCAAGTAATTTTTTTTCAAAAGAACCTAATGAGTTAGGAAAACATACAATAGTGAAAATAAAATGATCAGCTCATTTCTAGAAAACAATAAATAATAAAATTTGCCAATCTCTGGCAAGACTAATCAAAAGAAATGAAAGTACCAGTCAGCAATATTGTACATAGGAGAGGACAATCCCTACACACATTATCATCAGCCAAACATTCTAAATAAGATGACACTATGAAACATATGCTAATAATTATGTTTCAACAAAATGGATGCATTCCTAGAAAAATATAACTGGCTCAAAAAGAGACAAAATCTAATGGTGCCATGGCCACTCAAGAAACTGAATCATCAGTCAAAAGTCTTCCCACAAATAAAACCTCAAGTCTAGGAAAATGTACTAGGGAATCCTCCTCTTTCCCAAGTACAGGAAAAGAGGGGACTCTGCCCCTCACCCCAGAAGCGCGTCAAGGACAATGTGGAAAACAGGCACCCTAAGGCGACCTCACTCACAAACACAAATGCAGGCAAGATCTGAGCAAACGAATCCCGACTACGCTTACAGGGTAACACACCGTGACCACGTGGGGTTAGGGGGTGCCAGATTCCGCGGGCCGGCATCCGGAAAGCTGTGGCACTGTCGGCGGGGCTGACGGCCGGAGACACAAACCAGGGATCGGCTCCGTGCAGGCAGGAAGAGCTATTTGTTTTTTTTGTTTTTGTTTTAACTTTATTAGTACATGTTTACAGCACATAATGGTTACATCTGTCATAATGCGCTGGTACTTGCACATAACACATGTTAATTCTTTTTACAACCCCTACCCTGTCCCTCCCTCCCCCATCTCTATCTCTTGTTTGGGGTTTATATTTTATTTCATTTTATTTTATTTTATTTGTTTTTCAAGGGTTTTCTGTTTGGTTGGTTGGCTTTTTTTGGTTTGTTTCATTTTTTTTTATTTTATTTTCTCTTTGAAATAAAATGGTTTTGGGGGGAAAAAAAGGAAGAGCTATTTGAACCCAGCAGATATTTGGGATTTCTGTTTTCTTTCCCCCAACAAGTGAGAAATACACAGAAACTCCTTTACCCTGGAAAACCACCACAAAATCCCAGCCACTGAATAGAGAGTCACTGACTAGTGAGATTTGGGAGCTGTTCTTTTGAAATAGTGTCCAGGACAAAGGCTGCCCAGGCTTGGAACCTCTGTCTCATATCGTGCTGGAAGCCCCAGCCGGCACAGGAGGGTGAGAAAAGACAGCCTCAGCCAGTGACGGTCGGAAGATGAACCGCCCCGCTGCGGACAGGCTGTGGGCAGGGAAGGGCCACGTGGAGCAGAGATAAGCTGCTGGGCTTGGGAGGCTTAGCAAAGTTGCCGGGTGCTGTATAAAAATTAATGCATAAACAGAGCCACCTCTCTACACGATGGCAGCAGGCATCTATAAATGTAATGAGAATAAAGAGCCATTTACAAGGTCATCAAAAATATGAAGAACCTTTAACTCTTTGGAGAAGATACCTAGAAGGGGAAACACCTGGGACAAATGGTATTTCCGGTTTAGTTTTTTGAGGAACCTCCATACTGATTTCCATAGTGGAAAGGAGTTATAGCTATCACACACACACCATGTTTATACCAGCACAATTCATAATGGCTAAGGCTTGGAAGCAGCCTGTATGTTGATCAGCACAGGAGTGGATATAGGAAATGTGGTGTTCATACACAATGGAGTACTACTCTGCCATGAAGAGAGATAGACTTGAATCATTTGTAGGAAAAGTGATGCCCCCTGAGAGCATCCTGGTAAGTGAACTAAATTAAACACACGAGTGTAGATATTACATGCTTGCTCTTATAGGAGAAACCTGAAACATAAATAAAGAGCAAAATAGAAGATAGATAACAGGAAGTAGGGAGATGGAACAGGAAGTAGGGAGACGGATTTTTCTCAAAGGGGAACAGGATCGAGAGGTGGAGGGGAGGGGAGGGAAGAGGATGAGAAAAGGATGAAGGTGTGTCGTGTCCACGCCAACTCCGCAGCAGGAATGTCAACATTATGGACCGTACACGTAGACTGATGAAAAAAAAGGAAAGTACATGCATACCCAGGAGGACCCCACCTCAGGCTGTTTATGAAGACAATGACGTATGCTTGGGGACTATGGCAAGGCTCTGAGCCATAGGACACCGTATGTAAAGAAGCAGCCTACCACGCTCAGAGACTGGAAGACTCAGGCTTGCAGATGCCTGAGTTATCCCAAGGTGCCCTAGAGACTCAGAACCATTTGCATCAAAATCCCAGGGAAGCTGTGGTCTGTGTGTCTGTGGAATTCACGAGATGGTAAAGGAGTTTTGGCTTGCTTTGGCCTTTTTGTTTTTGGCAGTACTGCGGCTTCCCACTGAGCTATGTGTCCCAGCCCTTTGTGTTTTTTTATTTTGAGACAGGTCTCACTCAGTTGCCCAGGCTGGGCTTGAATCTGCAGTCCTCCTGCGGAAGCCCACCGGAGTGCTGGGATTACAGGTGTGCAGCACCGCACCTGGTTCATAATGGTAAAGCTGACGTGTGATCTCCAAGTGTCAGCTGTCGCCAAGGTGCTCTTGAAAAGCAAGGTGCCAGCACTGCCCCACCACACGTGAGCTGCAGAACGAATCTCTAAGCATCGTGACCTCGAGGACCTGGAGCGAGAACAGAGAAAACCTCGAAAGAGCAACAGAAAGCAAGCTCAGAAAGAGGCCCAGCACAGGTGCAGAAGGCAAGACAGACACTCCACGGCTGGCGCTGTGACGCTGGGTGACCACCCACACAAGGGCGAGGTCAGACTGGTGCCGGCCTGACCCTTGACGTGAAATCAGTCCCCAGGAAGGTAAAGGCCTAAATGTGGAATACGCATTTCTACAGAGCTAAAGCACTGTCTTGGAAAAACCATCTGCTGTTCCTGGGTTGCAGAAGGGATATTTTAAGGCCAAGAAGTGAAAACACAGACCATGAAAGAGAAGGCAGTCTGCGTGGTGGCACAAGCTTTTCACTCCAACATTGGAAGGCTGAGGCAGGAGGATCAAGGGTTCGAGACCAGCCTGAGCTGTATATAGAGATCTTGTCTCAAAAACCAAAAGCAAAGAAGGAAGGGGGAAAAGAGGAAAAAAGGAAGGAAATAAAGAATAAAGAAAAGACATCTCTATCCATCAAGACACTAGAGAAAGTAAAAAGCCAAGCCAGCGACTGGAAAAGATATTTACAAATATCTCATAACCAACTCAGACTTTTGATCCAGGCTGCATAAAAAACTCCTGTACCCTGATATTTTTAAAAGGCAAACATACTAATACAAAAATGGGCAAGACATTGGACTGACAACTTCTAAAAATGAGTTTTTGGTGGCCAGGAAGCATGGAAAAGAGGTCTTCGCTATTGATGGCTAAGAGAACTTAAGTTAAACCCACAATATTCAGTTACACACACTAGACTGGCAAAAAGGCAAACACCAGCTTTTGGTAAGGTGTCAAGGCAATGGGGTACTTATTAATAACGAGGTACCGAAGCATGAGTCTGTCAGACCCACCCTTACTCCTTGGAATATTTCTATGATGAATTATTAATTTTAATTTTGTAAGTTTTTTATATTAAATGATGAGTGCTTAACAGGAACTAATTGCAAAAATAAAGTACTGAATTTTTAATATTTTTTGTTTATAAAAAGTCATCAAAAGTTTCAACATCAACTGGTTTTTTGTATACTCAGTCTAAAAAAGAACAACACAAATAAATTCTTATATGAACTACAATGAAAACACCAATAGTACTTTACTAAAAAAAAAATCTTTTTTTCATCACACCTAAGGCAGCCTGCACACGCGACAGCAGTTCGCCCCATACACACTCATCGCTCACACTGACAGCGCGTGTCCCGCTTTGCTGGGCTTTCTGCAGGACATACTTGACATCTCAGTGGTCTTACTGTTCTTTCAGGAGGTTCTTATGATATCCTAGAGTGTGTAGTTAGCAGGAACGTAGAAAGCAATAAAATAAAGTATCAAATTCTTAATATGCATTGTGTGTTTAGAACAGACATCAACATTTTCACATCAGCTGTGTATTTGCTTACAAAACCTAAAAGATAACGTCAGAAATAACTTCCTGCATGAACTACAGTGAAAATACCTATGGAATTCTACTATAAAAATAAGCTTTGCTTCAACTGTCACACCCAAGGCAGTCTTCACGCATGATGATTGCATGTTCCATGCACACGTCTCACTAACCTAGAGCACGTGTTTAGCTTTCCTTCCCTATATGGCAGACTTGTTGCCTCTCTTCTCTTCCAGTTTTGTCAGGAGCTTCCTACTATATTGTATAATATGCACTTAGCAAGGAAATAAGATACCAGTAAAATAAAATATCAAATGTGTGATGAGTGCTTAGAATAAGCACCAACATTTTAACATCCGCTGTGCGCTTGCTTACAAACCCTGAGAGATAACATGAGAAATAAAAACCCGTGCGAAAACAGTGTGAACACAAACAAGAATCTACCACAGTAATAAGCTTTGCTTTAACTCTCACACCCAAGGCAGTCTTCATACGTGACAACTACATGTTCCATACACAAGGATCACCTACACTGATAGCACATATGTTTTGCTTTCCTGTCCTTTCTCGTAGGGCGCAGTTGACATCTTTCTGGTTTTCCTGTTGTCGTAGTAGGTCTTTGTGATGCCGCACCTGCCTGTTCGTCTGCCAGCTCACCAGTGGGCTCCACGATTTTTTTTTTTTTGCATAATTTCTGGGCAGAAACATTTTGCTTTTTCTCTGCTGTAAATAATGTCATATGAGCTCCAGTCTCACCCCTCTAAGAAAATTTCTCCGTGGTATTTTGCACTTGTTATTTTCTTAGTAAACTATCAAACTATATATGCCATATATATAGGATCAAGTAAAACAAAACCATTGGCCAAAGCTTTGTGTTTCAAGTGACATCATGGTTGCTGTATAATTCATCAACCATACCTACTCCGTATTCTATTTTGTTGTAGAAAATTTCCATCTCAGGCTTCTGTTTTGTCAAGCTTTCCTTATCAATCTTTCCATCACAGTGCAATGTTGATGTCAACTGTACTAGTTTGTTTTTCTTTGCAGTGTATGAGGCCAGTGTTAGGTCTTTCTGAAATCCAAAGATTGTACTATACAATTCTCTGTTTTGAGAGTACAACATTCCTTTTTATATACAATATTTTTAAACTTATAACACCAAGTGCATTTATTAGAAAAGAAGAAAGTTATGAAATATCATATCTCTCCTTAAGAAATTATAAATAAAAGACAGAATAAAACCAAAAATAAATAGAAGAAAATAATAAAGATCAGAAAATACAATCCCTTATTAAAATGCCAATATTATTCCTTATAAAAATTAACATTTTGATTCTCACATTTTTGCAGAAATACAAAAGACTCACAATAGTCTAAAAAACTTTGATAAAGAAACAAAGGTAGAGTTCTAACCCTCCCCAATATCATGACTTTTCACAAAGTTACATTAATCATGACAAAACGGTATTAATATCAAGATAGACAAACCACCAGGGTGCCAACATGAAGTCCCAAAATAGATCCCCATATAACAGACAATTGATTTCTAATAAAGATGCAAAAGCAATTAAGTAGAGGAAGGATTGTACCTTCAATAAATATACTGGAACAACTGGATATCCACATGCAAAAAACATAAACCTTATAGCACATCAAAAGTTTCTTAAGACATCCAAAAGTCAGCTCAAAATGGCTCACAGTGGGTTAGTTAAAGTAAAGGCAGGTGTGATCCGAGTCACTGCTTTGGCTGAGGTCATTCTTTCTGGGACGAAAAGACTGGGACAAGGTGTGGAAGGGAAGGCAGAGCCTACAGAGGTGTTCCGTGAGGGGAGGCATTGAGTTTGCTTCTGAGCGGGCCATGTGGACGGCTAAGGAGGCCATTGTGCTTCTTTTTTTTAACTATCTTAACAATATTAACTAATTTTTATATGCACATTTATAGATATACATGTTTTTTCTTTCAACTTGTCACACTAATGAAACAATATAATGTTTACACATGTGTGTCTTATCTATTTCACTAATAAGCATGCTCTCAAGGTGTGAAAGTACATTTCGTTTGGAATGTCTGCTTTGTTCCTGTGTACAGCTTCTGTGCTGGTCAACTTGTGCTCTGCTAGCAAATGTAACATCAATTGGAAACTGGTAAACCAATTGTCAAATGTCACATTCTGATTAGTTTGGAAGATGGAGGTAACAAGACTGTTCACAACATCATTTGGTTTATTACTGTATGAATAAGACATGATGTTTGAGTTCCAGGATAAATATCTAAATTGAAGGAATAGTAAGTCTTCAGAGTTACAAAGCTATAAATTTTTATGCCATATTTTGA
The DNA here is from genome assembly GCA_004363535.1 of Dasyprocta punctata. Taxonomy (NCBI): domain Eukaryota; kingdom Metazoa; phylum Chordata; class Mammalia; order Rodentia; family Dasyproctidae; genus Dasyprocta; species Dasyprocta punctata. The sequence goes on from RJWM01046633.1 coordinate 9,215, forward strand.
CCCATTGCTTTTCAATAAGTCTTTTACATTCCCACAATCATCATGAGAAAGCCCCTCTAAGTAGACCAGATGTTACCAGTTCAGCTAGCAAGATATCATAATAAATACATTTTTTAATATGGCTATTGGTGCACACAGAATGTTCTACCTGTATTTCAGCCTTTGTGTATTTCACAGCATCTTGTAGCATTTTTTCTGTTACAATTGCCAACATCAAATGGCAATGCTCACATTCTAATGCATTTCACCCCTGCCAAGACCCTCACTATAGTTTTGAACCTCGTTCTAACATTGGTTGGCTCCATTTGGTTGCATGGCCTTTCCACAATGTTTTGGCAAGTCAAGTACGTACTCATACTGCTGTTTTCTTCTAAATCTGAACCCAAGAGGTCTGCAATCCCCTTGTCTGTATCAGTTGATTCTTGCTCCATTTCACTGTCATGGGAACTTTGGCTCACATGGCCAACATCAAAGTCATCACCATCGTCATCCTCCTCCTCCTCCACCTACACTACTCCTCTGCTATGAAAGCGTATATTTTCCCATATTTGATCATCTCCACATTCATCATCTGATGACTCACTTTTGAGCTCCTCTAAAATTGCAAATCTGGTTTTTCACACACTTCTGTACTGACTAGGGCTACTTCTACCAGAAAACTCAAGAGAAAGCTTTTTAAAATAAATCCTACAGTGGTGTGGGTCTATGGGACCCTCTGTGATGCTGGGGTAAACATACACAAAACAAAGTCACATGGAGCATAAAGTGAGTAAGAATCCCATTTTGCCACTTTTGCATGTGTGCACACATCTTGCTGTTTGTCATACCGACTGGGTAAACACATAGGTTGCTTCCTGTATCCCCCAGGGAAAGGCACAGAGGCCCACACTCAGCTACTGTGATGCTAAAGTACAAATTTATAGTAGAAAAGTAAAGGGTGGGGCCGCTGGACCCAATCTTATGTTGCTAAAAGCTGATGTGGGGAGCCAGGAGGGATGGTACACACCTGTAATCACTTGGGGGGTTGAGATAGAAAGATCACTGAGAGTTTGAGGCAGTCGGGGTTACATAATGAGTTCAAGGCCAGCCTGAGCTACATAGCGAGACCTGTCTCAAAATAAATAAATAAACAAACAAACAAATAAATAAATAAGCTAGTGCAAGTGTAAATGCATAGAACCCGCTGTGGAAAGCAATTTGGAGCAATACCTCACAGTAGGGCAGGAGTATTGCACAACTCCGCTAACCCTGGAGATGCCAGCAGCTAGAAGTCTGTATGAAACTGTCCATGTCAATCCAGGGGTGGTGGTGCACACCTCTAATCTGAGCTACTCAGGAGCCTGAGGTAGGAGGATCACAATTTCAAGCCCAGCCTGGATAATTTAGCAAGACATCATCTCAAATAAAAAGAGCTGGGGACATAGCTCAGTATATAGTCCCTAGGTTCAAAGAGACCCAGTACCAAAAAGAAAAAGAAAAAGGAAGTCCCTGGCCATGCTATTCATAGTATTCAAGAATGGAAATAAGGCCGATGAACTGTGGTCTCATCACAGGATGAAATGCCATACCATGGAGGGAAGTCATTCATCATAGTCCATGCATCGGCATGCGTGAGTCTCACCCAAACAATGCTGAATGAAAGAGACAAGACGCTAGGAATGCTCAGAGCAGTGCTTCAGCTGTACAAATCGGAAAACAGGTCATGTTGAGTGGTTTATGAATGAAAAGTCAAAGAACAAAACCACGGTCATCAAGGAACATCAAGGAAGACGAGAGGGCAGCGGCTGAGGCGGGGCACGGGTCTCCGGACCCCCGGCAGGTCCATGGTGAACTGAAAGCTTCTTAAGCAGGAAATCTGTTTATGATGCGTGCCCCCAGCCGCCTCGCTGGGAGTCAGCACACCGGGGGTTCGCCTGGATTTTAAACCCGAACATACTCACACTGTCTCTTCTGAGGAGGAAATGTAGCACAGTTGGAATTTGTCACTTACATTTCTTTCCTAAAGGATCAGACGTGGTGGGAAGCAGGGGAAATCTTCCCGATTCTGTTCCGGGAGCAGAGGGGACGCGACGGGGTCCTCCAGGGCCTGCCTTGCGCCCCGACGCTGTTTGGCCCTGGCCTTGCTCTCAGGTCGAGGTCGGTGGTCGTCACTGACCTCGACCTGAGAACAGGAAATGAGTAAGAAAGTGACTTAAACCTGATCACCCACGGGGGTGAAGGTGACTCAGAAGGGGACCCAGGAGCGGCGGCCACAGTGACTCCGCAGGAACAAGCACCCGGGAAAGCCGGGGGCTGGAACTGGCTCCCCAGGGACCGTCGCTGCGGGTCTGCTGGACCCACGGGGAGACGGCACTGGGGCTCGCAGGTCAGGAGCAGAGCAGCCGGGGTCCTGCAGGACACGGGGAAATGCCCCCCGCCGTGCAGTCACATCGCAGATTTCCACAGAGGGAGCCCCGGGGCGGCAGGCACGGTGGGGACACCCTGTGTGGCACATCTGAGAGATGGGCCAGGGTTCCCGCCGGGAGCCATCAGTCCAGAAGGGAGGCAGAGAAGGGGCAACGCTGCCCTGCACAGTGGGGGTGCGCCCTGGCCCGAGGGTCTTCACCAGTGAGGGAGGAGAAACCCGACTTCAGGGTCTGAGATGACAGCGCCAGGAGGAGAAACTGAGTCAGGGAAGGCTGTTAAAAGCAGCTGGCACCTTGGCATGAACTGGCCATGGCAGCATGCTGCCCATCTAACGGTGAAGAGAACATTCAAGGAAGAGACACGGATGGTAAGTGGAGGGGGAGGGGGTTAGGGTGGTGGGGCTCCTGTGGCCCTGAGGACGGGGACTCAACCCCTCATGTGGCCCAGCCGTCACACGGTGCTGAATTCTGATCAGTGGGAGTGCCTGGCAGGGCCCAGAGCAGAAGGTTTGGGGGCCTTGGGGAGAGTGCTTATGGGGCTGGGTGGCACCCACCCTCTGCCACCTTGGGTCAGACTATAGCTCTGGGTAGGAAGGCACTGCCTGGACCAGAGAACTCGGTGATTTCCTGACCCCGG
>RJWM01046634.1:0-12252 GCA_004363535.1 Dasyprocta punctata
TTTTTTTTTTCTGTTGGTGTTCTTCAAGTTGTAGTTATTTTCATGTGTATCTAGAATATCTTTCAGTATTCTTTGCAGGGTTGGTTTGGTGGTCATGAAGTTCTTGAGCTGTTCTTTGTCATGGAAGTATCTTATTTCTCCATGAATTTTGAAGGACGGTTTTGCAGGGTACATCAGTCTGGGTTGGAAGTCATTTTTCTTTATGATTTCAAGTACTTCACTCCATGTTCTTCTTGATTTCATTGTTTGCATTGGGAAGTTTGCTGTGATTCTGATGAGCTTTCCTTTATAGTTAATCAGTCTGTTTTCTCTATCAGCTTTTAATATTCTGTTCTTACATTGAATTTCTGGGCTGTTGATTATTATATGTCTTGGTGTAGATTTATTTTGGCTATGGCTAATTGGAGATCTGTATGCTTCACTTATCAGTATGTCAGTTTCCTTTCCCATGTTTGGGAAATTTTTGACTATTACTTCTATAAATAGTCTTTTTATATCATTTGTGTTGTCACCTTTTTCATTTATACATATCAATCTTATCTTATTTGTCTTTGCATCATCTTGTAATTGTTGAATTGTTTCTTCCTGATTCCTTGTTAGTTTTGAAAGATCTTTCCTTTCCTGTTCACTCACTGCGATCTTGTCTTCGAGGTCTGAAAGTCTATCTTACATCCAATGAGGCACTTTTGTGTGCTTTTGATGGAATTTTTGTTTTCCTAGGTATCTCTTTGAATCTGTTTCATGCATTCTGTTTCTTTCTTATATTGTTCATTCAAGGTTTCCATCTTTTTGCAGTGCTTCTCAATGTTTTTAACTATGTCTTCTTTAGATGTGTTCATCTTTTCTTTATTATGTTTATCATTACTTCTTTTGCCTGGGAGATTACTTCTGATCTGAGTTCCTTTACAGCTTCATGGAGTTGTTTTTTTACTTCAGTTGCTATCATTTCAGAAGTTTCAGGTATATGGCTTACCCTGTCTTCTATGTTCATGTCTCCTAGGCTTTTTGGAATGGGATGTACGTTTGAGATTGCATTTTGCTTTTTTGTTTTGTCATTTTCCTGTATTCCCCTGGAGAAGCTGAATGCAAGGTCTTAGTTGTTTTCTGGGTGGGGGATATCTGTCCATACTGCAGGAGTTTCCCCAGTTGAGTGGGGGTCTTTAGTCAGACCTTACCAGGTGTCTAGTGGCACTCAAAGGCTCCTCAAATGTGAGGAGTACGCTGGGCAGGCCTTCAGCACGCCCAATGTGGCACTCTGAAGCTCCCCGGCTGTTTGAGGTTTTTGGGTAAGATTCTACCAGGTTCTGAGTGGCATAGCACGGCTGAACCACTAGGTGGTGTATGTTGTGCAGGCCTTCAGCTCTTTTTTTTTTTTTTTTTTTAAATTTAAGAGAAAAAAAGATACATATAAGAAAGGCAAAAAGCAAAAGAAAAAAAAACAAATGACAACAGCAAATCCACAACGGTAACATTATAGGTTTACAAAACAAGATTATAGGAACTTGACAATGGTTGCAATATTGCATATCATTACCTTCAACACGATTGTTTACATTAACAGATATAGACATGCAAAATTGATCTAATCATATGAGTATTAACCAATATTTCTCAATAACTAATACATTCAGCAGTATAGTCATTTTAGTTATCTTATACATACACATATACAGATTTATGTCTTTTTCCTTTTCCCTCCCTTCTTTCCTCCTTTACTACTCAGCTATCAAGAAAGATTGCATTGAGACTTTTATAAGTAAATGGACACGACTTGAGACCATACTCATAAGTGAGATAAATTAAACCCACATGTGTAAATACCATATTGTCTCCCTAGTGTAAGAAACTGAAAAAGTATATATGATCCAAAATATACAGTAAATACTGTGTAAAGGTAAAAATCTGCTCAAAGAGCAAAAGTAATTGGGAAAGGGAAAAGGCCGTCAGCTCTTAACACATGGCACATCAAAGCTCCCCAGGAGCTTGGGGTTGCTGGGTGGGGAGCTACCTGGTTCCAAGTGAGGTGCCAAAGTTACACGGCTAATTAGAGTTTGCTGTTCAGGCCTTGAGCTCGTGCCATTCAGCACAAGAGGTTTTCTTGCCACTCAGGGTTGCTGGGTGGGGCCCATCTAGGACCTGAGTGAACTCCTGAACATCCCTGGCTGTTTGGGGATGCTGGGCGAGTCCATACCGGGTTCCAAGTGAGGTGCCGAGGTCACACGGCTGGGTGGAGTTCACTGTGCTTGAATACTCGCTTTTTCTCCACCTGTTTCGGGACCTTTAGTGTTGATTGGATTCAGTATAAAAGACTTTTATTAGAGCTTTTGTCCTGAGACTTAGCCTCCCAGCATTAACAGAGTGAAGGAATTGCTTTGCTTCTGTTGGAACAATTGTTGAGCCATGAGAGTAGTAATCAAGTTAGGTGACTCACATGTTCTGATTGTATGTATGGTAACTGTTTGTTAGGTGACCCTTCTATGTTGATTGTAGATACAATTTGTATGCATCAGACTCTGATGCCTCCACCCTACTGGCCCACAGTTTCATGTATATATACCATAAGCCACTGATCAGTGTCGCTTCCAATATGATATGCCTGATACATACCCTCAGTGGATCGGGCAGTTTGTATGGGTTTGCACTGATAAAATTCTGTGTCCAGAACTGGGACTCAGAATCATGCTTTATACAGGCATTCTGAAGACTTTTTCTCTGTCTGCTGGTCTAATATGCACTCATTTGTATCTCGCATATCTGAAACTTATATGTCTTAAGTCCTCTAGTCTTCTACAGTGTCACCTTTAAAATATTTAAATAAAATTGCTTGAATTTCAGCCCTGTATGCTGAGAGATCTCATTTCTTTCCTCTGCTACCCAGAACCATCTTTCCCTAGTACATCTTGGGAAATGTGGGGCGTGGGAGGTCATTACCCCTTACAGATATTCCATGGAGACTTCCTCTGCCACAAGATTATTCTTGCTGTTCCAAATACGATTGCTATGTCAGCCTCTGCATGAAGAAGATGACAAGGCGAAGAACCCTTAGCCATGTTACAATGAACTTTAACCTGGGAGAAAAGTAATTTGTTATTTTGTGATGCTGGTACTTTCTAAATATTTTAAAAATCTATTAACGCAGCATGTCTTCAGGCCTGAAAGAATGCCCTGGTATATAGTAAGTGCTCATCAAACTTGATGAATGCATAAACTCATGCAAGTCACTTTCTAGGGATCTCAAACTGGAACACTCATATTTTCCATCTTCTTTAATGTGATCATGTGCCAGGAAATTTATGACACAGGATAAAGGTGCAATGCTGTCTTAAAGATTCAATTGTTTGAAAGCATTTGAAAAAAAACCATTTAAAAATGAAAGACATGTATGCCCTATGGTAAAGAATACATTTAAAAATGAAAACAGACATGTGTGTCCTTTGGGACAGAACACAAATCTCATACAAATTTTAAAGAAAAAAATACAAGTCTTCCAAGAACTTTCATGCCAGTAGAACCCTGCTTCAGTCTGTGTTTGCAAGACCTCTTGGATATGTTTGCAAAACTTTGATGATCTCTGAGTCTCAGCTTTCTCCTCTGTGAAATGTATGCAGTGTTTAGACAAAGTAGAGATACCATGTTATTTAGAAGGGGCCATTTGGGGTGAACAGCAGTAGCCCAGGGGCCAGCACCTTTGGGCTCCGATCTTTACTTCACACGAAATAAGCATAGGGCTGCATCAGGTTATTTACTGTAGGGCCCAGACTGAGGGAAAGATTTACTAACACCTCTGCTATCTGTACCCATGGGTTTTTTGAGGAATGATACGTTTTTGCTATCTGTACCCATGGGTTTTTTGAGGAATGATACGTTTTTGAGAATAAGGCACTTTGAAAATTCTTAAGCTTCATTATAACTGAACAGTGATAGGAAATTCTTGCAGTCCTTAAATATGAAGTTTCGTCTGTATTCTCTTTCCACTAGGTGGCAGCATGTCACTTGTATTCAACTATAACTTTAGTTTCTCATAGAAAAGAATTTAATCAACGTTTAAATGAATGTTATTCTTTTTCACCTTTCTCTTTTTACTTTTTCATTCACTTATTCCTAAATAGTTCTGAAAAAACATTTTCATTCACTTAAAAAAGATTTGATGTAATAAATATGAGAGCAATCTTAAGACAGGAATGTCTCTAGAGCTACTTTGAGAAGTAGTAGTTTAATTTTGCTCAGATGTAAGAAAATTACTTTGATGTAGTTTTCATATAGGTAATTAAGAGCAGTTAATATCGCCTGTAAAACCTTTACATTTACTCCTTGTGATTCCTTTAATAATTAGTTTTTTTCAATAAATTCAGGTAGATTTTTTTTATTTTGATGCCTACTTTATTCTGTATATCAGATCATTACATAACTTACAGTGCATCTTTTGAATATTTGTAACATGCTTGAGAAATGCTTTATTATGTTTCCATATCATCTTTGTGTCAGACTTTCCTAGAGAATTAGTTCGAAGTGATGAACTGAATTAGAAAACCTTGATAAGTGATTCCTTGTTGGCTTCTGTTGATATTCAGGCTTTTAATGCAAGTGATGTCATAGGTCTATTAGAATAATCTTGCCCTGTTGCATGGAAAAAATTGAATCATTTAGCAGCATAATGGATTGCTAGTGTTCATTTGTAAGGGGAGCATCAAAGCAATTCTTAAGCTACCACAGTCATATATTCTATATAAGAGAAAGCTGCTTTGAAAAATTAACCTATTTAAAGTTGATGTAAATGACTGATATTTGATAGATATTTTAAATTGTTTTTTGCCAGATGCATACTATTTTCAGGGAAGAAAAAAGACAATTTAAAAATTTTTATTTTAAAATAGCTAAAGTTGAATTGAGGTTATTAGCAATTTCATATCTTTCTCTTATGGTCTTAGTTATGAACAGTATTTCCTCTCTTATTATATACATATGGAATAATGATAAGTTGTGAACCTCATGTACATATTTAAAACATTTTTTGAGTAAGATGATCTGTAACTTTTCACTGATTTGCAAAGGAATCTAGGAACCACATAAAATGAAACACCTCTGATATTTCACCATCATTATATATTTCTAATGTAGACCTAAAAATTTCTTTTGAAGTTTTGCCTGATCAAATATCAATGTTATTTGTACACGAGGGCAAATGGAGGAACAGTATATCTTAGTCTCAGCAAAAGATTTTAGAGAAGTCTCACAACTTTGTGCACAAATGAGAAAACAAGGATAGTTGGCTAATAGATGCAGTGTAGACTCATCTCATGTTGAAAGGCTGGCCCTTCGGCGGTGTTATTAATAAACCAGTCTGAGCATGAGGGGAGAGCAGGTAGCACACTGAGGAACTCTGTTTCAAATCCTTCCCCCCCTACATCTTTCCCTCAGTGATTGAAGAAGCTTGTTGATCATATTTGCTGGTAAAAGACAATTTAGAGAGTTAGTATTTTGTTTGAGAGGAACGGTACTCAAACTATGAAACCCCAAACATAGCAAAACAATCAAGAAGAATAAATTAATAAAAATCAAGTCTTTTATTTGTATTAATGTTATTTTATAAAAGTAGAAAACAAGAGAATTGTTTTAAACAATTCCAAGAAAAAAAGATTCCAGAATTTCAATTAGTTTCAGTTTTAGGAGGATGTTTGCATGGTTTGGGCAGAAATTGGTCAGAATATAAATTCAGTGGGTCGCTGGGCATGGTGGCATATGCCTTTAATCCCAGCACCAGGAGACTGAGGCAGGAGGATCATTGTGAGTTCGAGACCAGCCTGGACTACAAAGTAAGTTCAAGGCCAGCCTGAACTGTCTTAAAAAAAATAGGGCCAGGGATTTAGCTCAGTGGCTTAAGCGCCTGACAGGTGCAAGGTTGTGAGTTTGATCCCTGGTACTGAAAAAAAAAAATTCAGTGGATTACTGGAAAAATTAGTGCTTTTGTCTTGGGAAGACATAAGCCCATGTGGAGTTACTGTTATTATGGTCTTGTTTTGAAAAATACCAGGACTATTAAAGCTATCCGAGCTTGTTTTAGCAGTACACCTATTTTACAAGACAGTGTACAGCTTTCCACATAAAGATGGAAGTGACTTCCGGGAAGAGCAGTAGTTAAGAGCTATTACTGAGTTACTGAGCACCAAGTGTGGTAGTCTCCATGTTAAATACTCTTAACAGAGTATCTAATTAAATTCCGTTGCAGTACTCTATGAAATAGAGACTACTATTAGCCTTTTTTCACAGATGACAAAACAGAGGCACAAGTTGTAGAATAATTTTCTGCCTGTGTACAGACAATAAATAATGGAATTGGTCTTTTGTATCTTTGGATTCCATATCTTTGACTTTAACCAACCTTGGATCAAAAAAATTTGAAAAATTGTGCCTGAAATGAATATGTAAAAATGTTTTTTTTTGCCTTTCCCTAAACAATATGGAATAACAACTATTCATACAGGCTTTACATGGCATTAGTTATTGTAAGTAATCTAGAGATGTTTTAAAGTGTATTAATGGATGTGCATAGGTTACATGCAAATACTATGCCATTTTATACAAGGGCATAAACGTTCATGGATTTTCTAAGGATTATGCGGGAACCAATCTCCCAGGATAATGAGGGATGACTGTAACTCGAAATAGAGCCTGTCTCTGAGTCTTGAGGCTGTGTGTTGTACTGCTATAAAATACTGCTTTTCAGGAGAATCGTATTATAGAACCTACACAGGAGAGTTTCAGCAGGGAGGGGGCAGTATTTTTAAGCACTGCAGGTGGGTAAAGATGAAGAATTAATATGACAGTCAGGGGATGCCTTCATTTAAAGTCCTTTCAGTGGAGTTTTGAGGGCAGATGCCATATTACAGAGTGTCAAAGAGAACTATGGGAGTGCATGTGTTGGATGAGGAAAGATAAGGTAACAGGAAATGGTAGTGGGCAGAGACAACTGGAAAAGAGCGGAAGGAAAGATCCAGCGGGAGGTTTAAGTTGGAAATTAGAGGGAGGCAATTCTCTGCTTTGGCAAAAAGGTTTTAAGAGCCAAATACAGTCACAACCTAAGCAAAAAACCTGTTGTCTCTCTTTTCCCTGTTTCCTTCTCCTTTTCATGTGTCAATTGAAAAATTTAAAAAATACATCAAAATGCTGCTACTTTGTTGACTTAGTTAACTAGAAATAATATAGAATGAGAAATTCAGCACATTGCATATTTTTTAATTATGCCAGGTAGGGACATGTGACCCCTAAGGAAACATGGTTTATTCTTGGAAATTATTTGTGAGAGTAAGATGATGCAGTCCAGCCTATCTCTCTTATAGTCTATGACCAAACTATCATTTATTCTTCACCATTCTCTTCAGCTAACAAAATGCTTATTTGTTTAGGCAGTGATAACATAAATCATAGCTCTAACCACTTACAGTAATCTTATTCCCTTTGTTTAGTAATTGATTTGTAGATGTCCATGTCGCCTTGCTCTGATTAATGAGTTGGGGAGAATCTTTTGGGTAAGGCTTTTAGGAAAATTTTCAGTTTTCTTATAAAAAGGAACTTTTCTTGCCTTTCTTGTCCTGCACCCTTCTTCGTGGCCTAGACTCCATACATGATGCCTGGAAGTTACACTCTGAATGTGAGGATGACAAACATTGCCACAAAGTCTTTGTTGAAGAATAGCAAAAGAACCTTTAGATAAAATTAGTATTGACCTGGTCTGGGAAGCCTGGCTTTCTGCCTCCTCAATATGGGTTTTTTTTTTTTTTGTACCAGGAGTCGAACTCAGGACCTTGTGCTTGCCAAGCAGGCTCTGTACCACTGAGCTAGATCCCCAGTCCTCCACTTCTTCTTATGAGAGAAAAATTTACTGTTGTTTAAGTCATTGCCAGAATTCTTTTCAAATTTACCTTTGTTTAAAGGGTTGTTAGGTTTTTGTTGTCATTGTTATTCTTGTTCTTGTTGCTTGCAGCCAGGCATGGTCCTGAGGGAGACAAATCCTCCTTCAGCTGTTTCTTATATGTGTGTAGTTTATGATTAAGGCATGTTTTAAGGTACATGTGTTGTTTAACAATGGGGATAAGTCTGGGAAATGTGTTGTTGGGTGATTTCATCATTGTACATCATAGAGCATACTAAGGGAAACTGATGACCATGTCACCAGATGATAAAGTAATTTCTTAAGTGCAGTGCATTGTTGATTGAAATGGTAGCATGATTCTATCTCCCTAATTACTCAAGTAAGCCTCTTTTATTTCCACAGCATAAGGTATCTCTTTAAAGGGATTTAAAACAAGTTGGCTTATCAATTTCAAAAACAGCTTAGTCTGTGACAACTTTATTTGACCACTCCATCCTCTATTTGAATTAGCTGTGCATTTCTAGTTTCTTTCCAGTAACTAGATCACTGCCTACATATTTGTGTTAGTTGTATGTGTATAATCATAAAATATTTTGCCACAGAAGAAACTGAATCATAAAACCGTCAAAGATGTTTTTACACCAGAAGTAGGTCAGCTTAAGGGAATGTTGCATTAAAGTCTTAAGTCTATATTCTAGAAAATCTTAATTGAACAGATGTTTCATGCCCAAGTTATTTCCTAACTATAAACTACCACAATACATGTTTCCTGGTCCAGCTGGGTTATCACGGAGTTAAAAGTAAGATAAACTTCAGTGCTGTGAAGAATTATGGGGGTAAATGTGATTATTTTGTTTTCTGCACCCAAATATTGTACATAATTGAGGCACGGGTATTGAAGAGTGTATCTCCTTTTGCCTAACTCCATAAGGAGTTGATGTGAGGGCTTTTTTTGTTTTGTTTTTGGTATTGGGGATTGAACTCATAACCTTGTGCTTGCCAGGCAGGCGCGTGTCCTGCTGAGTGAATTCCCCAGCCCATAGGGACTTTTTCATGGACTTTAATTTATGTTATACAAGGTCATGAAACGTAATCAGAAGTATTTTCTTTATATAGCAAGACTAATACTAGCAAAGATGTTATATATATTTTTATGATTTGAATTTGTGTTCAGGTGATGAAACACAATTCTGGGAGTGCTGTGGAGTGAAAACATGACCTGCCAATTTAGCAACAACAAAAGTCTAGACAGTACTATAAAAGCTGTTTTAATGACGTTAGGGGAAAACCAGCATTAAAAATTATTAGAACAATTAAACCACAATTTATTAAACACATGAATAAACATCTCTGCATGTGACATAGAAAATAAATGCAACATCCAAAATTTCCTCCAATTATGTGGAGATGGAGTGTTTTAATATGTTGATATTTTTATTTCATCCCTTGAGTCGTGGCATAATTTGATATCAAAAGATTCAATCACTTCATATCAGGTGCTCCAATCTTTTGGCTTCTCTTTAGAGTATCATAACATTGAATGACCTATTAATAATTCAGTCTTGGTGCTTTGAGTCAAATCTATTAGGAATAATTGAAGTTTCAGACTTTCTGCAGAAATTGTATAAAGTGAGTGTGATTATTGGGTTTGATTTTAAATGGAAGCATAATCACTTAGTAATACTATTGTGTAGGATGTTTTTCATATCCTCTTCCTCCTCCTCCCTTCCCTTCTTTCTCTTCCTCCTCCTTCCCTACCACTCGTATTTTTTTTTTGTAGTGTTGAGAATCACATTCAAGCTTCTCACATTCTATGCAGTCACTCTATCACTGAACTACTTCTCCAGCCCTAGAATTTATAATTTTGAGGTACATTCCATTTTTAGGTGTATCATAATAAATCACTAATTAATGAGCTTTTTGCATTAAGAAATATGCTGCTATTGTTTTGGTGTTGAATGTTCTCCTGAAGGGATCTGTGTTAAAGTCTTTGCCCCTGGGGTGGCACTACTGGGAAGTGCTCTGGACCTTTAGGAGGTGGGGCCTAATGGCATCCTTGGGTTGTTGGTGGTGTATCCTTAGAGGGGATTGTGAGAACTCTGCTTGCTTTTGCTTCCTAGCTTATGAGGGTGAGTAGTTTGCTGTGGTACCTGGTCCCTGCCATTGCCATCTGATGCCCCTGCTAGAGTCTCAGAGAAATGGGTTGACCCAATCAGGGACTGGAATCTCCAAAACCGTGCAACGAAATAAACTTTGTCTATTGATAGGTTCTTATCTTAGATATTTCATTATAGTGCCAGAAAGCTGACTAATATACATGCTGTCTTAAATAATGATTAAAAACATATAATTTTATTCTCTACTTTTTGAGGTCATGAAATCTGCTTAACAGGGCTTGCTTTACAGTTTGGTAAATGAAGCAGACATCCTGTTGGCCATTAGGCTATCATTGTAACCACTGAAATCAACAAGTTTGTTGTTATCCATTTCCTGCTTTAAATCTAGTCATCTTTACACTGTTGTACATAGCATTTGGTTAATCACTGTTTAAGCTCTGTCTTCTCTATCACAAAGCCTTTCTCAGAAGTTCTGTCATTAATAACTCTTATCCATTTGTATTCCCTTTTCAGTCTTCTGTCTCCACAGAAAAGTATCCTACTTTCTTTCTCTGTGATCCATTTATTCCTAGGAATATGTCTCAAAACAGCACTCCAGTCAGGGTACCTTAAAAATGGCACTTGACATTAAGCCTGTTTGCACTCTTTGAATATTCTTTGGATTTATCAGTTACAGTTTTAAATTATTTTCATAGTTTATTTTTGTTTACTTCACTAATTGCTTTGTGTAACCTTTGTCTAATTAACAAAGGTCTATTCATTCTAGGAGTTATGTTTAAACTTCATGTGTTACTCAGTCTAGTGCAGGACTGGATACATAGCAAAAAGTAATACTTGATTATGAGGATGATTGAGGGATAGAATTGTTTGCACATATAAGAGTATTCATTTACTAAGGCTGCCATAGCAAAATACTATAGGTTGGGTGGTTTAAACAACAGAAATTTAATTTCTGACAGTTCTGATAAGTGAAAGTCTCAGAGAAAGGTACTGGAAAATTTTATTTTTGATGAGGCTACTTATGTGTTCTGGTTTATGGATAGTTGCCTGCTTGTGTGGAGGGAGGGAGGGAGGAAAGAAAGGTGGGAAGGGGGGAAGCAGAAGGAAAGGAGAAGAGGGGGAAGGAGGAAGGAGGAAAGAGAGGAGAGAGAAGGGAAAAGAAAGAGAGATCTCCAGTTGAGTTAGAACCAACTGTTATCTCATTTAACATCTCTTACCTCCATAGAGGCCTTGTTTCCAAGTACAGGCGCATTGAGAGTTAGGTCTTCAGCATATAGATTTTGGGAGACATACTTCAGTCCATAACAGTGAGAAGTTAAATGGTTAGTAAATCTCTTAAGGAAAGAACTACTGAATTTTGCTTTTCCGCTAAGCTTTTTCCTATTATATTTCTTAAGTTTAGCTTGGTATGAGCATCATTTTATCTATATCTTTTTCTAATTATAGAAATTTTCCTTTCTAATGTTTTCTGCTTTATGCAGTTTAGCAGGTATTAAAAATTAAATATTTCCTTAAAATTCTTAGCTGAAACTAATCAAGGATCTTCTGGGGGTTTTCTTTTAAAGATCTCCTCTAGAGATTTGGCAGCAAGTGAACCCAAGGCTGATCTTTATCCACCCAACCTCCTGCCCCTTTTCTGCATACCCAAGTATTACCTTTGAGAGGACAAACACTTCACACCAGGCTGTTAAACCATGGCCTCAAGGACTTTTCTTGATTATTTTTTCTTAGAATTTGAATCTTATGTGAATGGTCCCAAGACTGATTATTAACAGGAATGAATGAGGCCAGGCTGCTTATGTGCAGACATTTGGGTTCACTAACTTGTAATTCTGTTGAGTAATTTTCTTGTGTATGGTTCATTTTGACTAAAAGGCTTAGACAGGTATCATGTATAGATGTACAGAAAGGTTGATGCTTATGTCTCCCATGTTTCTGTGTACTATTTGCCATAAAATAATAATCATCAACAATAAATTTTCTACTTTGAAACACACACAGGAACCTATACACCCTTCATACCAAATATTATTACTGGGATCAGCCTGGACACTTACTT
The DNA here is from genome assembly GCA_004363535.1 of Dasyprocta punctata. Classification (NCBI taxonomy): domain Eukaryota; kingdom Metazoa; phylum Chordata; class Mammalia; order Rodentia; family Dasyproctidae; genus Dasyprocta; species Dasyprocta punctata. The sequence continues at coordinate 12,047 of RJWM01046634.1, forward strand.
TGATTTTGTCTCTTGACCATTGTGAATAAGCCTGCAGTGAACATAAGAGTACAGATAGCTCTCTAGTATATTGATTCCCATTCCTTTGGGCATATGTACGAAGAAGTGGGATTGCTGGACCATATTAAAGTTCTATTTTTAGTTTTTTGGGGAACCTCCATACGATTTTCATTTTTGCTGTGCTAATTCACATTTCCTCCAACAAT
>RJWM01046635.1:0-11678 GCA_004363535.1 Dasyprocta punctata
CCTGCACTTCAGTGGAACTAAAGATGTAGGCTTGCTGAGATTATTCACTACTCTACCATAAAGCTACAGCTGACTTGCTGGGATTAATCAACTTGGACCTGGACTCTCTCTGCCCACATTGTCTACCAGTGACAGCAGAGACACACCCTGAAATGGACATTTTGTTTTCTCATTTTCTCCTTTTTTTAAAATTCTTTTCTTGGTTTTGTTTTGTTTTGTTTTTTCTTAATTGCTTTTTCTTGTTTTTATATGAATGTGAACATGATTTCTAATGTTTTTGTTGTTGTTTTGTTCCTGATTTTATTTCTTCCTTTTCTATTTCACTCCTGTCTTCTTCACCACTTTCTCAAAGTATACATACTCTGCCTTTGTCCTTCAACCTTGCTTTTAATCTCTTCTTCTCCTTCTACTTTTCTATGTTTCCCCCTAAGACCTTTTAAATTTTCTCCCCTCTGTGTAAAATTCCATATCAAGGATTTATTTACTGTATACCATTTTTCTGGTTGGTTTTAGACTTTGTTATAGAAACACGAATCTAGTTCATATGCTTAAAGGTGGCAAATTAATAGTTACTGTAGTTTGTTGTTTTCTGTGTTTGATGCTATTGTTATTACTGATTGTACTCTTGTTATTGCTTGATTGTACTACTATCTTTCAAAATTGATGGAGAAACAAGATACTTCCATGACAAAGAACCTCTGAGGAAATGCATGACCATTAAACCAGCACTCCAAAATGTTCTGAAGAAGATAATGAGGACTTCAATTCTATGTACCCTAACAGAAGGAATCCACCAGGTAAGGCAAGTAATTAAACATTGGTGCAGGGGGGGAACCAACCTTAGGAAAACAACACGACAAGGATAAGTCAATACAGAACAGTTATAACCATCAATGTTAATGGTCTCAATTCACCAATCAAAAGAAATGGACTGGCAGAATGGATCAAGAAGCAAGATCCAACAATGTGCTACATACAAGAAACATATTAACTCAAAATGAAATTCATAGGCTGAAAATTGAATGATGGAATGTAATACTCCATGCAACAGGAACCCCCCAAAAAACAGGAGTAGCTATTCTATTTGCAAACCAAGTGGATCTCAAACCAAGACTGATTAAGAGAGACAAAGCAGATAACTACATCCTTGTAAAGGGAACAATCAAAGAGAAGGAGATAACAATCACAAATATATATGAAACAAATACTGGTGCACCCAAATATATAAAGCAAATATTAACAGAGATGAAAAATCAAATAAGCACTAATGCAATTATAATAGGCAACTTCAATACCCCATTGTCACAGACAGATCAACTAGACCAAAAATCAACAATGAAATATTCAAACTGAACCAAGCTTTTGAACGAATGGACTTAGATGTCTACAGTGTTCAACCTCACAATATCAGAATACACATTCTTCTCAGCTCCACATAGAATATTCTCCAAATCAGACCACATACTAGCTCATAGAACATGCTTAAGCAAATGCAAAGGAATTAAAATTATCCCAGACATATTGTCATACCAAATGTGATGAAACTGGAAATCAATGAAAACACAAACCATAAGAACTTCATAAACACATGCAAATTAAATACCCACCCTCCTAAATAACCAATAGGTTACAGATCAAATTATAGAAGAAATTAGACAATTTCTACAAAAAAGTGATAATTTCAGTACAACATACCAGAACTTATGGAGCACACTGAAAGCAGTCCAACAGGAAAAATTTATAGTGATGAATACCCATATCAGAAAAATAGAGCAAGTTCAAATAAACAACCTAATGATAAACCTCAAGCTTTTATTAAAAAGAAGAGTAAGTCAAGCCCAAAGCTCATATGAGGGAGGAAATTACAAAGATCAGTGCAGAAATTAATGCAATTAAGACTAAGAAAACAATGCAATGAATTGAATGAAGAGTTGGTTCTTTGAAAGATTAAATAAAATTGACAAACCCTTAGCGAATCTTAACAAAGAGAGGAAAGAAAAGTCTCAGATGCGTGCAATTATAAATGAAAAGGTTGAAATCACAACAGATCCTGCAGAAATCCAGAGCATCAATACCTACTTCAAGAACCTGTATTCTAATAATATGGAAAACACAAAGAAATGAACAGATTCCTAGATGTATGTAAATTACCAGAGCTGGATCAAGAAGATGTAAAAATCCTGAAGAAACCAATATCAGTCAATGGAGTTGAAGATGTAATTTAAAACCTACCAACAAAGAAAATCCTGGGCCCTGATAGATTCACTGCTGAATTCTACAAGGAGTTTAGGGAAGACTTAATGCCACTACTTTTCAAACTCTTTAATGAAATGGAAAGGAAAGCAATTCTCCCAAATTCATTTCTGGAAGCAAGCATTACCCTGATACCAAAACCAGAGAAGGACCCAACTAAGAAAGAATTATAGGCCAGTGTCCCTAATGAACATAGATGCAAAAATTCTCAATAAGATACTGGCAAGAAGAATGCAGAAAATTATCAAGAAAATTACACACCATGATTAAGTGAGATTTACCCCAAGGATGCAGGAATGGTTCAACATACACAAATCAATAAATGTAATACACCATATTAACACAGTCAAGGACAAAAACCATATGATCATCTCAATAGATGTAGAAAAAGCTTTTGACAAAGTCCAGCACCCATTCATGATAAAAGCCCTACAAAAAAACTGGAATAGATGGTCTGTATCTGAATCTGATAAAAACCAACTATGACAAACCAACAGCCAACATCTTACTAAATGGACAAAAACTGAAAGCTCTCTCTCTAAAATCAAGAACAAGACAAGGATGTCCATTGTCAGCACTCTTATGCAATATAGTTCTGGAAACAATAGTCAGAGCAATGAGATAAGAGAAAGAAATAAAAGGAATAAAGATAAGAAAGGAAGAAGTTAAATTATCATTATTTGTAGATGACATGATACTCTACATAGAAGATGAAACCTCCAATGAAAGACTTCTATATTTAATAACGAAATTCACTAGCATAGCTGGATACAGAGTCAGCACTCAAAAACAGCCTTCTTGTACACAAATAAAAAATTCAATGAGAGAAAAATTAGGGAAATAGCACCCTTCACAATAGCATCAAAAAAATGAAACAGCAGGAAATCAATCTAACAAAGGAAGTAAAAGACCTCTACATTGAAAACTATAGTACTCTGAAAAAGAGGATTGAAGAGGATATCAGAAAATGGAGAGATATTCTTTGTTCTTAGATAGGCAGAACCAATGTAGTGAAAATGGCCATACTTTCAAAATTTCTATACAGAGTTATTGCAATCCCAATCAAAATTTCAATAGTACATTTCACAGAATTAGAGAAAACAATTCAAATTTATTTGGAAACAGGAGAGGCCGAGATTAGCAAAACCAAACCAAATCTGGGCAACAAAGGCAAGACAAGGGATATCACAATCCCTGACCTGAAATTATACTACCAAGCTACTATGATAAAAACTGCATTGCACTGTCAAAAAAAAAAAAAAAAAAAAACCAGTCCTGAGGATTAATGGAACAGATTAGAAGATGCAGAAACAACTCCAGACATACTCGGTCAGCTAGTCTTTCACAAAGGAACCAAGTTTCTCAAATAAATGGTGATGGAAAAACTGGCTTTCCACATGTCAAAGATTAAAGCAAGACCCGTGTCTTTCACCATGCAGTACACCAAAACAAAAATGGATCAAATATCTAAATATTCAAACAGAAACTTAATCTGCTGGAAGATAGAATAGGTAGAACTCTTGAAGAAATGGTATAGTTAAAGACTTTATGAACAAAACCCTGATCACACAGTAACTATCACAAAGAATCAACAACTGGGATCATCTTATTAAAAAAAAAACTTTTGCACAGCAAGAGAAACCACCAACAGAGTGAGGAGACAACCCACAATGTGGAAAAAATGTTGACCAGCCATTCCGCAGATAAAAGACTGCTACCTAGAATATATAAAGAACTCAAAAATATTAGAATCTCCAATTTAAAGACCCAACCCCAAAATGGGCATTTGAAATGAATGAATACTTCTCAGATGAAGAAGTAGAAGTCTAAATATATGAAAAAATGTTCAGCACCACTAGTCATTCAAGAGATACAAATCGAAAAAATTGTGAGATTCCATCTCACCCAGAAAGAATGGCTATTATCAAGAAATCAACCAATAACAAATGCTAGAAGGGCTGTGGGAAAAAGGAACCCTTCTCCACTGTTGGTGAGGATGTGGACTGGTGCAGCCACCATGGAAATCAGCATGGAGAGTCCTCAAAAAATTAAGACTGAAGACCCGTTAGTCCCAGCTCCTTCTTAGTGTCTTCCTGAAAGAATTAAATGCATCATACCACAGTGTTATATACACACCCTTGTTTATCGTGGGCACAGTTTATAATAGCAAAATCTTGGAAATGGCCCAAATACCCATTAACTGATTAATGGAAAAAGATGATGTGGTTTTCTTTATACAACGCAGTACTGCTCTGCCATAAAAAAGGATAAGCTTGAGACATTTCTAGGTAAATGGATGCATTTGGAGACCATACTCTTAAGTGAAACCAAATGTGTAAATAAGGACCAAAATGTATGGTAGATAAATGGGAAGAATATGTTCAAATGAAGAGAACAAGGGAGTGAGGGGAAGAGGGAAAGGGAAATGGGACAAGAAAAAAAAGAACAGAAGGAAAATATGGAAACAAAGCTTTTGCAAATAAGGAGGGGAAGAAGGGTCAAAGGGGGGGAGGAAAATAGGAAAAAACGAAGATGCAAGATACATCATGTATAGGTACAAATTTCACATGCTGAATGTTATTACTATATATATCTAAAACTTACCAATAAAAATACTCTTTTTATATAAATTAATATTGTTACTATCCCCTAAAAACATCTTCACAATTAGAAGTCTGATATCTTCCTTTGAGAATCACCCTTGAATCATTTTTGAGAATAGCTTTAGCTAGCTACATTCAAAAATTCCCTCTAAAATTTGGGGGCCCATAGATTGCAAAATATTCCCGAGAAATAAATCTAGAAATCAAAATTTTGGATTTGTGATTAATTATTCTATTGATTAGAGAGAAAATTTGCTTAAAGTGTTTCTATTCCATCTATCGGGAAATTTTCTATTTTGTTGCTAGTGACAGATACCCAAGCTGCATCTAAGCTAGGGGATGTATTGGTTTAAATAGTCTTGGGAAGAGTAAGGACAGATAAAGATGAAGCTGGTCTTAGGGATACCTACATGGACGGACTTAAATGTTTGGCAGACTATCCATCCTGCCTCTACTTCTTTCAGCATTTTAGCTTCATTCACTTTATTGAAAGTGGAATTTCTCTATATGGCAAGGAGCATGACACAGATTTCTCTGGGCTTGTAATCTCCTAGCTTAGTGATCTTACAGGAAAGGGAACTTCTCTCTCCCAGATGCAGTTGAAAAAATCCAGGGAAGGGCTTTGCTTGGCTTGGCATGAGCCATCTAAAGACAAACGGATCGTTCTCTGAAGACAAGGGGATACTATATAACTTCTGCATTCCTCCTCATGCCTTTGTTGGAGAATTTCTCTAGATCTATCCATATGCCATAACCATACAAGTACTAGATTATAGTGCATATGCATCAGCTTCAGGTGTCTTGTGAGATAATTGATTTCTTCAATATGGTTGAATTTTGGTATCTTATTTAAGAAATCTTCTCTATATTTAAGGTCATAGGAATAGTTTTCCATTTTCTTCATCTGTTTACATTAGCCAGCCTTGAATTTAGTTTTCTGTATGGTATGCAGTGGAGATCTAATTTTGTACTTTTCCATATGAATAGCTGCTTGTCCATAATCTTTTTTTGAAGTCCATTCCTTTTCTATCGATTCATAATTTACCCTGCAGATATAACCTTCCTCCATATGGATGAGGCTAATTCTGAACCGTTCATTCTGTTCAATTTTTTTACTTTGGCACCAAGATATATTTTAAAATTAATGTAGTTTTATAAAAGTATTAACGTCTATATATCAAACACCCTTCTAATTTCTTCTCTTAACTCTTCTGGGTCAAAAGATGGAGACAATGTGCTTAAAACCATGCCTGGTACACAGTAAAAAAAATTGCTTAACAGATAGTGGCTATACTCTTTATCATTATCAGCTACCATCAGCTTATCCAGAGTTCATCAGCTGCACCAGTAATTCTCAGTTTGCTGGGATATGTTTTTAACCATCAGTTCAGAAGCATTTTAGCATTGTGGTAGAGGCCTCCAAAGGTTGCTGCCAGCAATCTCTTCCTGCTCTCATCATGCATGCTTATTCTATCACCAAGAAGTGTAGTTAATTTCCTTTTCCTTTAAATCTGTGCTAGCCTGGTCACTTGTTTAGTTCAACAGAATGTGGTGCAAGTGACCCTATACCTGTTCTAGGTCGAACCCTTCAAATTTTAAGAAGCCCATCTTGCCTCTCAGAATCCAGGGCCACTAGTACAATAAAGCCCAAAATATCCTCTGGAAGTGTAGTGGCCCAGCAGCATGAGAATCATGTGGAAAGGTAACTACATGTGGAGAACGGGGGCATCCAGGTGTCAGTTAGCCCCAGACCCCAGACTTGTCAAAGTGGCCCACATGGTCACTCTATCCCACCCATATGCCAGCTGAATACAACTACCTAGGGAACACAGACAGCAGGTGTAGCTGCCTGGTCCACTGACAAAAACTGAGGAACATAATAAATTGTTGTCTTCAGACATTGAGTTTTGGGGTGCTTTGTTACCCAAAGTAAATAACAGAAACAGTCATAGGTACAATTTAAATGTGGTGGTTGTATTTTCTCCTGAGCCAGCCTGTCTTTCTTTCTTTCTTGTCACTGACAGACAATACCCAACACCCATCACTCTAAGGAGGAATGTTTATTTTGGCTCACGGTTTACAGAGGTTTCAGTCCACAGTCAGCTGGCTTCGAGATAAAGCAGCATGGCAGTGGGGCACAGCAGAGGAGAAAGAGCTTGTGGCATGGTGGTGAGAAGCAGAGAGGTAAATAAAGGGATGAGGGAGCAAGTTTTTCCCTTCTAGTTCATAGACCCAATGACTCACCTTTTCTGACCAGGCGCTACCTCCCAGCATTACACTCAGTGGAGTAATCCACTGATGAGTATCACACCTCCATGCTCCAATCGGTTCCCCATAGACCCTCCATCTCCTTGTGCATGAGACTTGGGGAACCATCTAGATATAAACCATAACACCCCTGTATCCATAAATACGATGCATTTGTAATGAAAAATAATAGAAAATTCTATACACTGATCCAGAATGCCTAGAAAATCGAAGAGGGGTCTGGGTATTGATATGCAAATGAAGAGATCCCTATCAGACTTAGACAAACCAGAAAAAAAACTCACAGTCTCCCTGAATACCGGTTCTTTCCCCTTGGGCAGTGTTTTTGAAAAAAGAAAAGAAGAATCACTTTTTTAAAAAAGCCTTCAGTTCCAATCACTTTTCAAACTTAGAATGACTTTCACAGCTTCAGTCAAGTTTGTCAAAAAGTAATTTTCTACCTAATTTACTTTCACAGGACACAGACCTTCTCTGAGGCTGGAGGAAAAATTCCTTTCCAACAAGAGTGAGAATAGAACTTAGATTTCTTCCAAGGTTTCCTTCCTTCTGGCTACTTTGCACGTATCAGACACCAAGGGCAGGGGCTGCTTAATGCAGCAGGCCGTGGGGGTGTGGAGTGTGGAGAATTCCTCAGCAGCACGGAGGGCACCTGCTTGTGATTCCCTGCCATCCTGCCGTGTTAGCTCCAGAGTCATGGTCATCAAACAGAAATCCTGGCTTCCTGGGGGCTGTGACAGCTAACAGTATAAGCACATCCAGTGCTGCTTCATATTTACTTAGGGGTCAAATGGAGGTGGAACAAATGAAAAACCAATTTTGACTCCTGAATTACTAAACAATTTATGACAATGCAGAGATTTAAAAAACAATACTTCCCAGTGAAGCAAAATAGGCAAGTGAGTAAGTTACTATGGCTTCCTTAGCAACCTCTAGGTTTTTTCTTCTCTCCCATCTCTTCTCTCTCCTCCCTCCCTTTTCCCTTCTCCTCTTTCCCTTCTCTTCCCTTCCCTGTCCCTTCCCTTTCTCCCCTTCCCCTACCTTTGCCTCATTTCAGTATATGAGAAACACTTTGTAATAGTAAGTAGCCATAATGGTCAACAACATTTCCCAACACAAATGTCTCTGTCTGGTATTCCCACCCCCACCAGAATCCACAACCTCTCCTTCCCCAAACTTCTTTGTGCCCCCAATTCAATTATGGGGCTGTCATGAAACATTAGTGATATTTAATTGCAGAGTCCTAATTACAGTGAGAGAAATTAGCATGCAGGAAACCATTCAGTGTATTCACCAGCATACTCAAACCTTCTCATTGTGCTTTTGTTTACGTGTCTGGACTCGCTTGCACTTGCTATGGGCTGTGGAAAGCAGAGAAGGTGGCCGGATCCTCTTGCAACCTCTGCAATAAAGATGCACTGCTTATGGCTCAGTTTGGGCACAGTGAGTGGAGAAAGTATGATCTTTTCCAGACCCTAAACTCATACTGTACCCAAGGAGGCCTGAGTCCTGAGTGCAGTCTGGCCACAGGAGGACACCAGGGAAGAGAATACCAAGGCTGAGAGAACAGGAAGGGGCTTCCAGAAGTGTCCTTATTCAGCATCTGTTAGGGGTTTCACTAGACACCTTACACATACACATTTTCTCTATCAATTCTCACAATAGCCCTTTGTGTTACATATCCCATCCCCATGTTATGGATAGTTATTTCACCTCTGTCTCAAACACTCTGGCCCAAGCAGCTCTGTTTCCTTTCATCTGTTTACCTCCAACTTCTCCTTTAGGACTCAGTCATTACCCACCTCCCCTGAGGTTTTGCCCAACCTCCTGTGGGTCTCTCAACTCCCACAGCATCCTGCATTTAACACTATTAGCACCTGTACTGTCTGTTATGTGGAAATTGCTTTTTTCCTTCTCTGTCTGTCTCTACTAGACTCCTGGAGAGAGGAATTTCATCATATTTATCTTTGCATCTTGAGGACTTAGCACAGTATCTGGCATGGGATTTGTGCTTGGCTCATGTTTCTGGAAGGCAGCAAATTACGGGTGGAGCTTCTGTATCAGTTCAGATCTGTGAGACTCCAAAGCCTTATGTCAGTAGCTGCTGTCTTAATTACTCCTGTAGTCACTGAGACACAAACCTTACACGCACATCTCAAGGGAGGAAAGAGCTCATGGCATGACACTCTGGAATCAAAGAGAAAGAGAGAGAGACAGAGTCAGAGACAAAGAGACAGAGAAACAGACAGAGACAGAGACCGAGACCGAGAGAGAGAGACAGAGCAAAAGAGAAGGCAGAGAGATAAACTGTACCAGGTCATGCCCTCAGTGAGCTCCTCCCACCAGGAGGTTAGGGACTCATCCACTGGTGTGTAACACAACCTCATGATCCAATCACCTCTCAAAAACCTCACCTATGAGCACTTGAGGATCTTGGGAGACATAACAGCTGCTGTTCAAGTCTTTTTGTTAGGTAGATATAGTACACAGAGCATTATTTCAGGAGGGAGGGGAGAGAGAGAGAGAGAGACTTATTACCCAAGTTTAAATTGATGTAGGGATCACAGGGAATCTTCTAGGATTCTCTGAGAATGAGCAATTGGTGATGCATTGTTGGTGAGTGTGGGGCAAGTACTGAACCATGTAGAGAGTTCATTGTTTACAGACAGCACAGCAATTCTGCTCACTTCTCAATCTTTCCATGGTCCAGAGTGGGTAGTGGGTGTGTGTTACTAGGATATGGAGGAAAAGGAATCATCCTTGCAAACCTTTTCAAAAGTAGGCTAAAAGCCAGGGAAGACTGAGACTCTGGGAAACTGAGGCAGAAGAATTGCAAATTCAAGTCCAACCTGGGCAACTTAGCAACGTAATGAGATTTTTGTCTCAAAATTAAAAAAATAAAATTCAGGAGTGGGCGATGCAGCTCAGTGCAAAGGCCCTGGATGCAATCCCCACTACCAAAGGGGTGGGGGAAAAGCTTCCTCATAAAGTGATGATTAATCTGAATCTAAATCTCTTTCAATATGACTGCTGGTTTTCTTCCTGAATAAAAAGAGCTAGATTTAAAGTGGACAGACAGTTTCTCCTCCATACCTAGAAGTTATCAGGAGACCTCTCTTTAAGAAAGAATGGAGACTTACAGAGGCATGTTCTCTCCGGCATGGTTGCTTGGGCAGTGACAGATGATCAAAGCCTCCATGTGGAGACCTCACAGAGGCCCTACAAGGATACTTGCTGCTCCACACCTTGCAAGCAGTCTCTGTAGCCCTGGTCCTGGCCCTGGCTATTAGGGGCCTGGAAAAGATTTAGTTCATCTTGCGCCGCTCCCTGGTTCTTTTATTCCTCTTACTAGTACAGCAAAACCCGAATTATCTTACGTTCTGTTGGCACTCAATGAACCTATCTTTTCTGTCCTCGATTTTAGAAGTAGAAAGCAAATCACAGGTAAATAAGCCACAATCAGGGATCTATTTTTTTTTTTTTTTTTTTTTTTTGGGCACAAAGGCAGGCAGAACTACTTCTTTCATTACTTAGCAGAAGGCTGTCAAAACCATTAGCTCACTGGTCTCCATAATTCTCCTGCATGGGAAGGTCAGATATGATCTCCAGGTTATAATTAAGGATTCCAGGGTTCAGAGAAGTTTTCATATGTATAAAGGCCACGTGGGTAAACAATGGTGAGCTGGACCTCAGCCCAGCTCTTATGACTCTACATACCACACTCTTTAATACCATGTTAACATTTATTAAATGCTTACTGTGTGTCAGGCTTTACAATGGAGGGTATGATTTATTATCTCATTTAATTGTCCACATTTTTATTATAAACAAAACACCCGATTCATCTCCAAATGCTTTCATCCAAGTGGGCAACATTTCAGAAAGGAAGTGCCAGGGTAGTTCACTTTTCAAAAGCCTCTCCTTTAAAGCCACAGGACAAAGAATCAATGCTATCAGCGACTCCTACATTTTGGAAGTCTGCTGGACATACGATATTGAAGTTGAACTTGAGTTGATCCTCCACTTCAAGACTCTATACCAATGCTGAGCACTGAATCTATGGTGATGAAAATGGCCTGTTGCCACTAACCACATGTGGATAGTGAGCATTTAAAATATAGCTAGCATGACAAGGAATTAAAGGATTTCAATTTGACTCAATGTTTACTGATTTAAATTTAAATAACCACATGTGACTAGTAACTGCCATTGGATAGCACAGGCTTCTAGATAGCAAGTCAGGAAAATTTGAATTCAGACTTCAGATCTGCATAAGCTAATTTCTCTGATCCCCAGTACCCTAAAATGCTCATAACAAGATCTACTTCATGTAAATTATGGATGCAAAGTGCCCAGAGGAAGGCCTGGCATCAAGTAGATTTTTATTTTGTCACAGTTGTAAACTTGTTGGTTAATGTATCTAAACCATGGTATGAAAACTTTTGTCTTGCCTGCACCTCACTGAGTGAAGAGGAATTGTCTTGGACTGCTCACAAAATGTACAGGACTGTTAACGTATATGAATAACAAAACTTTCTGTTTTATATTTTAACTTAC